>JAQFVV010012522.1:854978-1172955 GCA_028023455.1 Epiperipatus broadwayi | reverse complement strand
AAATGTGATGATGATTTTTGGTTTACCTTTTCTACATGCACATTACTATAAATTTAGCTAGTGACTAAATTGTAATGGCACAATATATATATATATATATATATATATATATATATATATATATATATATATATATATATATATATATATATATATATATATATATATATGTAGGAGATAGTGATTTGGATCAAATGATGAGTGCTGGTTCAGCATGAAATACATATATTGGAGATGTTTAACTTTTTCTCATATATGTGGTCATGTATATTGGATGTATAAAATAAAGTGAAAAGCTGTATGGAGCTTGACAGTCTGAGTTCAGTCCCTTTTAATTACATTAAGTTTAGTATAGACAGTATACTTGTATTTGAATATTATATATATATATATGTAGGATTATTTATATATATAATAGATTAATACTTGTATTTGAATATTATATATATATATATGTAGGATTATTTATATATAATAATTAATGGTCACATTGAAGAAATATGTTTACCTAAGCATATTCAAATTTTAAAGTGCCCACTCATTTTAACAAGACAGAAATCATTTATCCCTTCTATGAAAGGATTTCCAATAGAGATATGTTAAAAATTTTATATTATATTTGTTTACACACATTACTTTAGCACAGTCATATGACATCTGTAACATGTTAAGTAAAAATAGACTTCTTGAAAGAAATTAATAATAATGTTATATTAAGGATGAATTCTAAGGATATAATACTATGTGTAATATAGGGAAGATCAAAGTAGAGAGGAGACTAAAAAATATCAAAATCAGATTGGTTACATATATTCTAAATATCCAGTTTTATAATCTTAATTTTTATATATAAATTAACTTAAATTACTATTGCCACGTTTACACTGTGCATACATTTATTTTAATAGCATTATTAGTTATATGCTGCTATTGCCATTTGTTTTATAAGTGACAAACTTTTTACATTCATAACACTGACACTAAACATTTGATATATATATATTAATGATTATTACCAATCATTTGTTAGACTGCAGATTATCATATCATTCCTAACTCAGGTATAAACTTTAAACTCAATTTAAGATCGGTATATCTATCTTTTTAAATTAATCATAAAACAACATTCTTTTTAGCTAGGCTTAAATCATTCACTCCATTACACATTCTTGAAACATTTGAATAAAGAAAAGTAAAAAAGATAAATGTTTCTCAAAATGCATTGCATTCTGAGCTAATAATCTCTAGTTGACCACATCATAATGTCTTCACATTTATCTTGTTAATAACTAATATTTAGTCTTTAAGTCTGAAATTAATATATATTAAATCTGATATATACTTCATTTATTAGACTTTAGATTATCATATCGTTCTTAGCCCAGATATGAACTTTAAACTTTGGTTAATGATTAATATATTTTGAACTAATGTTTAAAGTTTATAACCGTGCTAGGAATGATTCGATAGTTAACCAATTAAATGATTAGTAATATTCATTAAAATACTTAACTGGAATGGATGTCTTCAAATTTGAGAGTGCAAAAAGTTGGTACTTGTAAATTAATCAATAATATATATATTTTTTCCATGTGTCAAAGCGTTGGCCGGAAAGCGAACCCGCGACACTGCTTGTAAGGCAACTGTGCTGACCACTCGACACCAACGCTTAACATAATATTTAATTGTATATTAAAATTTGCTCATATTGCAATCTTTACGCATATGCAATATATATACACTGTATATATATACAAACATAATACTTAATGACATTTCTATAGCAGTCAGTCAAAGGACTTTTAGTGTTGATAAAGTTAAATGTAGAATTATTATTATTTTCTTATGATATATTGTCTATCGTTACGTTTTTAATACCATATTTAAATATATTAGTTTTTTAAGCGTAAACAGATAATATATAATAACGTGAAAGCTTTCACGTTATTATTAATACCATATTTAAAAATTATTTCTTACATTAGCTTTTAAAGATTTCTGATTTTTACCTTTTCGTCGGGATAAAATAAAAGGAAGTTAATTAAACAGTATAATAATAATAATAGTTCGAATTGATTTATTGCTCGGAGTTCGTAAGTAGTTCGACTGCCAAAAATACAGAATTAAAGAAAGACCCATGGACCGTGCGTTCTAGAGTTTGCCATTCCGTCACAGCACTAAACACATGCAGCTAATCGAGAAAATATTGTCATAATTAGCATATTGACATTATAATAAAAGCAGGTTTATTTATTTATCTTTAACTTTCCCTGTAATTCAAAAAATAAATGATTTTCTTAGCGCAAGGCCAGTATATAAATTCTTTATCCACCCTCCCCCAAGTAGTTTGTATACAATCTTACGAATGTAAAAAAGTATATATAAGATAAAAATTTATGTTGAGTGTGCTTGAGAATTTGCATAAATTAATAATTATAAAAGTGATTTGGGAATTTTAAAATTTGTTTCAGTTAATCTTTCTCATTAACTTTATTATTTTAAGACGTGCGCACAAAGTATCTGTAATAAGGTGAAGATTATTCTCTATATATACATTTCTACATTTCTTATTAAATATTTTTAATACAAAAAGCAGGTGTGAATTAGAAAGGTTATCATAATATCATTAATCGTTTATTTATTTTAATACGATAACGGCAATAATGTGAAGGATGCAAAAATGACTTGAATAACAAATTAAATCAGACGCGTTAAACTTTTTTATGAACAGGACGTAAAAACAACTCCAAACATAATGAACTCCACGCCTTCTGCGTTTGACACAAAGCCATAGAAATTGCATCATTACAGCAGAAATAACATACTCCGATGGATAAAATTATCTTGACAAATGGCGAAGAATAATAGTGAACCAATATTAGACCAGTGCAATATCAAGGTCGATATTGTACGAATTGTTAAAAAAAAGCGATAATTTATAAATAAAATTAATCTAAAATTGAAGAAACTAATGTAATAGAAGTTTATATATATGTAAAACATACGCATGCGGATGTATATATATATATGCATTTAAAGGCCTGTAGTTATTCATTTTATTTATTTAGCACGTTATTTTTTTGACAACAGACAACAAGTAGCAAACATTACATTATAAAGGAATCCGCAGACATTCCTACTATGAAAAGAATACGCAAGTCGCTTTGACTTCTGCCATTGTGTGAGTAGATTTGGCAATTATGAAGTATGTGACTCAATCTTCATATTAGACCACTAATAATACATCAAAGAATTCAAAACAAAACAACTCTCCATATAGTAGTGCCATCTTGTGCTAACAAGAGCAATCAATGGATGCCAGAAGGCTTGTGCATAAAATCCCTATCTAGTGCCTACTCATCCAATATCCCCAGACTAGTTTCTGGCTTGTGGCCTTCATCAGTGAGGAGCCTTGCATCAAAGGCTAACAAATTTTATTTTTTGAAATAAATAATCATAGAAACTAATATTTTTGATCCCTGTGTATATTATTTGTAAGAACGTAATAGCTGTATGGACAATAATAAAAGATTTAAACGAGAGTTTAGTATTAGAACCATTTAAACCTAATCAGTAAAATGTATAACACATATACAGATATTAATGATATCATAAAAATTAATAAAGTCAAATAGAGACATTAAACATTTAGATGTATTGTTTGTAATCTAGTATGGTGAATACAGTAACAAAAATATATAATAAAGTAAAAAATAATAATTTTATCCAAACTATATAACCCATTGTTCATATATCCATTCTAAAATGAATAAAAACAATACATAATCTGATACAATACAATCAATAATGGACACTTTTTTTTATATGAATACTATCACTGTCATAGCAACACAGTTAAATACTTTATAAGATAATATATCCAACTACAAAATCAAACAAGAAAAAAAAATATGACTGACAATTTACTACATACTGAAAGTCAGCTCAAGCTTCAGTAGATACAATATATATGTAGAAGTAATAATAAATAAATGAACTCCAAAGCAATAAGTTATGGTAAACATGGATATACACACCTCTGGGTCTCATTTTATGCAGTAGATAGGTTCCTCAGAACATGCACACAAAAGAAATTGCACAAAAATAGACTTAACTTACCTTAAAAAATGGGGGATACATACTGTAATTTTCGAAAATCACATAAAAGCAAAGCAACAAAGTAAAATTACTTTAAGATTCACATTAAAAAAACAAGGAAATAAAATATGACTAATAAAAAAATTCAAATTTGAAAAAATTGATGCAAGACAAACTTTTTTTATTAACTACAGTATTTAATTTTATTCAAAATATATTTTTATGTATAATTTACAGTATTTTACATTTTTTCACACATGTACAGTATTTTAATTTTTATCACTATTTGAAAATATGCAAGTTTATTTGTGAACTAGTCACAAAATGAAATACAATTAGTGCCAACTTCATTTTTTTAATTGCTCTTATAGTACATTCACCCAAACTAAAATGTTTTCCAATCGCTGTTGATCCTTCCCATTTAGTAAGCAATCTAAAATTAAATTTTTTGTTTCCAAAGAAATTCATTTTTTGGGTGTTTATTCCCTCTCCATTAAGGGTAAAATAAATGTTTAAAATAAAAATAAGAACATAGACTTATGATAATAAAAAGACACCTACTCACCACTGTTGGGCAAAATTTAATTAAAACTAACAATTAAAAATTAAATTCTTATTTTTAACTTTAATTTTTTAATTTTCAATTCCATTTAAAATTCAATTTTCATTGTTTTGCATCACATTATGTAATTTTTAAATTGTTAATTATCATTAAAAGTCAGACTTTAATTTTTAATTGTCAAATTTAATTCTGCCCATTGCTGTTACTCACCTTTTAAAAATAAACTTGTGGACACTAAATGATTAATTGTTTTTTTAAAAAGTTAAAAAACTAGAATGTGATTTTAAAATGCAAAAATAACAACATGCATAGTATAGGCATCTACAATGTTTGAACAGATTTACATTATAATCTTGTAAGATTTAATGTGTGTATGTAAAATAGAGAAATCCTGCATTTTAAGTAAATTATGAATTTTTTTATTGCATAAAATCTATTACAGTACTATTATAAAGTGCTGCAAATATTAAAATTATTAGATGGAAGTCAAACTCCGATAATGCGCTACTACTTTAAACATGACATATGAGTGTGCAAAATTTATAATATTTAAAGTAGTAGCACATTATTGGAGTTTGACTTATGATCTAATAATTTTATCGCATAAAAAAAAAACTGCATACAAAGATATTAAGAAGATACATGAATCACATAACATCAAAATTGCATTAAAAAATCCACATAAAACAAGATTCGGGTGTATATGGTATTAATGGTAAAATCTTATTTTTACATTATTCAAAGCTTGAAAAACAATGAAAAGCTTGTGGTGACATGTTAAAAAGTCTTGTCTACTTTATATTATAAAACTTGGGATTATCTAGAATCTATATTTTTGATGCTGAGCCTATCAGACAACTTTCAATCTTCTTCTATGTATTTCAGCTACTTCATTTCCATCAGAGTATTGTTTTTTTTATTTTCTATTAGATTTTTTCCTCTATTGTTCTCTGAAGTTTGTTTTGCAATTATTATTTTTTTGCCAGGTCACTATTAGTAAGTTGGAAATCATTATGAATATTGAATTAAAATAATTTCTATGTTTCTAATCTAGTTAATTGGATTAACATTTTTTGATCCATCATTTCAGAGCTAATAGTTAAAATAAATTAGACTGCAAGTTGTTTAATTTTTGTTTTTTGAAAGTCTAATTTCTTTAACTAAATGATTTATTTATATATGTATAAATAACAATTAAGCTTAAACAATATATATAAACACTGAGTCAAGCCTGTACATTTTTATACAATAATTGTCATGTGACCATATCACATCAGTGCCTATGAATAATCCTGAAGTTTGTTACTTTCATTTCATCATTGTATCTTTAATGCTGTATCTGGAAAAAAAAAAGGTTTCTTAAGAAATGCATTATCTACACCCCAAATTTTTGACTGTTTTGAAAAATTATTCATTGATTATTGAGAAAGAGAAATGAAGTCAAGGTCTGTCTTAGATTTGTAAAACTACATTTTGAGTTAGTGATATCTCTGTTCTATGCACTTTTGTGAGGTAATGCATATTCTAAAGACTTTGAGAAAATCATGTAAATTTAGTCACCACAAATAATAGAGTTAAGATTTGATACAAGAATCTTAACTCTTCAAAAAGTAAAAAAAAAAAACTACTTTTGTCAAAATTGAATATTAACTAGTCAAATAAAAAAAAAAATAGTCATAGATCACATGACCTCAATCTTTTAAGCTTGTAAGGTATAAACAATGAACATTGCTAATTGCTCAACAAGCTTTGTGATAGTCTCTGCTTTAAGTCTTATGCAATGTTATATTGCTAACTAATATATGGTTTGGCTGAAGATCTCTCAGCCCCATTTAGCTATTTGAGTTGGATAGCTGAGTTTATGTAGGTGTCTGCAAATTCCAGATTATCCACTCAATAGATTACTTTTAGATAAATGCAGACTTTGGGTTAGTATTTTTAGATCTAGTGTCTGAAGCTACACTATCACCTGTCTGAGGAGTGCCAAACCATGAAACCATTGGTTAGAGGTTTTGTAGGGGTGAGGTTCCTGACAGAGATATTTTAAGTGCTTTCTCTGACTAGCATTTATCACAAAGCTTGTTGAGCAATTAGCAATGCTCATTGTTTATATGGGGTCATGTGATCTATGACTATTTTTTAATTGCCTATTTATAGTCTCTACTTTATGTCTTATGTGATATTATATTGTTAAGACTACTAATATATGGTTTGGCTGAAGATCTTTCAGCTCTATATAGCTATTTGAGTTGGATAGCTGGTTTTGAAGATATGTAGATGTCTGAAAATTTCAGATTTTCCACTCAATAGATAACTTTTAGATAAATGCTGACTTTGGGTTGGTATTTTTAGATCTAGTGTCTGAAGCTACCCTAGCACCTGTCTGAGGAGTGCCAATGCATGAAACCATTGGTCAGAGGTTTTGTGGGGGGGGGGATTCCTGACAGAGATATTTTAAATGCTTTCTCTAAGCATTTATCACAAAGCTTGTTGAGCAATTGACTTTTAACTATGTTGTATGCACATTTAAATGTAATTTCACTTCACAAAGCTACTCTTATATTTAGATGTAATCATGCAGTTTTATTCTCAAATTTCACTCAGGATAAACTCTCTAAAGTCAATACGCTGTTAAAATATATAAACCCAATCAATGGTAAAAAGTAAAATAGTGCAAAGTTGTTCATATATTTTTATTTTTATTATAATTTTGCATTTATCATAGTAAACTGCATATATAGATATAGAAGCAATTTGTAAATGAATATAGCCATTGTAACTTTAAAATAAATAAAAAAAAGTGTGCTAGAAATGAATTTTTTTGATGATTATACAAACAATTTATAAAACACAAATATATCCATATACAAAACATTCTACACCATTTTCTGTGTACTGAATATTTTGAAATGCTTTCATTTAATGTCTTTAACATAAAATTTTTCTTTTTGAAATACTTCAATATCATGTCTAACTGTAGAACTCCAATGTATTCTGTTCTCTGTCAAATCTTATCAATGAAAACTATTAACATTTCACTATTTTAAAATATTTTGTGATAGTTGTTGTTCTGATTGAGTCTATGTTGAAATTAACATAAATCGATTTTAGGAAGAGTTGCAGTCCACTAATAAACAAACAAATGTGCATTTTACAAGAGAAAATGGTATAGAATCACATCTAATAAGTTGAAGAACATGTGATTGGTTTTACAATCTTGCCATTGTATTTTAAAATTCTGCAGAGTATTCTTAAATGAAACATTGCTATTGCATTGGTAGGGTGATTGTGTTTTACTTCTACACAATAAATTAGATAAAACAGTAGTTCTATGAACACTTAACTTACACAGAAGTTAAACTCTCCGTACGGTAGTGCCACTCAGTGCAAGCCTGAGTAATCAATGGATGCCAGAAGGCTTGTGCATAAAATCCCTATCTATTGCCTACTCATCCAATATCCACAGACTAGTTTCTAGCTTGTGACTTTCATCATTGAAGACCCTTGGATCTGAGGGCACTGCATATAGATCATGTAATGTTTAGTGGTTTAACACTTAACATAATGAAACACTCTATCTTTTAGCAGCAGCACGTTGGTATCTGTTCTGTTTCTCAAAATCTAAATCCATCTTGAAACTACCATGGTATTTAAATAGGCTTACTTCATATGTTGGTAGCCATCCAAGCTAAAGTTTGCTGAGTATCTTTTTTCCCATATAATAGATAAAATTATATGGTTTTTATTATATATACAAATAAACAATTTAACGGCAAGATAAATATATTTTAAATTCTTTAGTAGCACTTTCAACAATCCTCATCACCTTTAAATGATTTTCAAATTTTAATGTTTATAACGGGTATTATACTTTTACACACACACACATAGGTATATACACAACAATCTTTTTTAGTATATAAATGAAAAAAACAAACAAACAACTAATCACATAATTTTATGATTGACAATTTCCACAGTTCTAAAAATATTATAACCAATTTTTTTCTTCGAATTTATAACAAATAAAGTGCCTATAATATCTTTATTAATTTACAATTGACATTATTTTCTAGTTTTTTTTCATTCTAATAGGCTATTTCCTTGTAATAATTAGTAATAAATGGATTCCAAATAGTAATAATAAAAAACTTTTAAATTATCAAAAAACAAAAAAAAAAAAAAACAACTTTAATTAGTTATGGCTTTTTACAATTTTCAGTATGAGATACGATTTTGATTTTTAATTTTGTGAATTTATCATACTATTCGAGTATTGGCTTGAAAATTTTAATATTTTGATTATTATCTAGGTTTATACTGGAATACTAATTTTATAGATTAGGTTATTAAAATGGTTAGAGTGGAATTCAAGACAAGGTTTTTGAAAATTTGAAGCTAGTAGTTCAATGCGAATTTGACCTCCAGTGTGTGCCACTATGCTATTATGCAAACTACATATGACAATATTTTTTCAATAATAATACTTTACAGAATCCTTCTGAAGTTGATTTCAAAAATAATAAAACATTATTATATGATGACAAAGGTTAATTTTTATTTGTTAAGGTAAGTCATTAAATATGCAACGAATTAAAAAAAAAAAAAGACCATAAAGTATTCTAAAAGGAATGGGATAATTAAAATTTCTAAATGTGTAAAAATGCCAATACTTTTTTAACCCCTTTAGCCTAATTAACACAAGTAATTAAAATACAAAAAAGTGATTATTTTGTCTCTAAATTAAAAAAATAAATAATTTATCAAAATGAATAATAATTTGTTAATCCTCTTAAAAGATGATCTAAATAACATATAGCTTGAGATACTGTAGAAAATAATGAGCGAACCCAATGGGTTAAAATATTGAACAGGCAAGAATAAAATGTTACAAGAATTTCATGTTCAAATAATACTATGTTATTGAAGTAATTAGAAAACCATTATTGATTTTAAAGATAGTCCATTTCAAATTATTCATAAATGTCTATTATTAAGAATATTCATAAAATTAGACAATTATTAAAAGATATTCAAAATATATTTGATCAGTATTCTTTTGTTATTGCTTAAAGTTTATGCACCATGCAAGGGTGTAGTCTGGGTGAAACTGTAAGTAACCACTTTGACTTTTACAGTTGTGATTCAAACAATATTTAGATAAAAAACAACTCATACAATTTTCATAGATTTCTCTAAATGGTTGAATACTAATGTACATATTAGTTTTAACTATCATTCATTGAATGTAAGTTATATCAGCAATTACAGGTAAGAGCTAAAACAATCAGGAAAAACAGGCTTCTAAATGATTTTACCAGTTTGTATCAGTGATGGCAGAAAAATAAGTATATTTTGTATTTCAGTTTTTTATTATGTTAAATTAATAAGAACATTCAAGTGCTTAGATATTGTGATAAGAAAAGCATAGAATTTACATGATTTAGTTAGATTAAGATGAGCACTTTCAAAACCCAGGTTTTGAATGCACTAAATTAATCTAAAATTCATAAATTCTAAGGTTTTCTTATCACAGTGTCCAAGTGCTTAAAAGTCAAATTTCATTTGTCTAAAAAAAGTTCCTACTTCAGATAATTAAATATTTATTTTGTAAGAGACATGTGATATTTATGTATAACATTTTAAAGTATATTTTATTTTTATAAACATATTATTGCTGTTGAAAACCTATGTAATAGGGAACATAAAATATTACATCACATGATCACCATTTCTTATGCTTGCTCATAAATGTTATTAAAACAGGCAAAACCTCTATATGTATTGCCACTCAGTGCAAGCCAGAATAATCAATGGATGCCTGAAGGTTTGTGCATAAAATCCCCATCTAGTGCCTACTCATCCAATATCCCCAGACTAGTTTGTCTTCTGGCCTTCATCATTGAGGAGCCTTGGATCTGTTAGCATTGCATCTAGATCTTAGAATCTAATGCAACCCTCCAGAAGCCACCATTTATCTCTACTTAACTACAAAACTATGAGTCTTAAATTGAAAACACTATAATATTCAATCCAAGCTCATTAGCTTATATAGTCATATAGGTCTGAGTTCAGTACCCATACATTTTGGTGTTTTTGGTTTTTCAATAACAATAGCCATCACTATCCTATTATGCAGGATTGGTTTTAAGCCAATAAGCATCACATGATGACCATTTCTTATACTTGCTCTTAACTGTTATTAAAACAGGCAAAACAGTTAAAAGCAAGTACAAGAAATGGTGATAATGTGGTGTTTATTGGTGTAAAACCAATCCTGCCTAATAGGATAGTGGTGGCTATGGTTATTAAAGATCCAAAGATACTAAAATGTATGGGTACAGAACTAAGTTCAGATCTATATGCTATATAAGCTAATAAATTTGGATTGAAAATATTATAATGTTTTCAATTTAAGACTCATAATTTTGTAGTTAAGTAGAGATAAAATGTGGCTGCTGGAGGGTTGCATTAGATTCTAAGATCTAGGTGCAGTGCTCTCAGATCCAAGACTCTTCACTGATGAAGCCCACAAGAGAGAAACTAGTCTGGGGATATTGGATGAGTAAGCACTAAATGGGAATTTTATGCACAAACATTCTGGCATCCATTGATTACTCTAGCTTGTTGTGTGTGGCAATATATATAGTGAGTTTGCCTGTTTTAATGACAGTTATGCACAAGCATAAAAGGTGGTCATGTGACGTTTATTTGCTTAAAACCAATCCTGCCTAATAGGATAGTGGTGGCTATGGTTATTAAAGATCCAAAGATACCAAAATGTATGGGTACATAACTGAGTTCAGATATATATGCTATATAAGCTAATAAGTTTGGATTGAAAATATTATAATGTTTTCAATTTAAGACTCATAATTTTGTAGTTAAGTAGAGATAAAAGGTAGCTGCTGAAAGGTTGCATTAGATTCTAAGATCTAGGTGCAGTGCTCTCAGATCCAAGACTCTTCACTGATGAAGCCCACAAGACAGAAACTAGTTTGGGAATATTGGATGAGTAGGCACTAAATGGGGATTTTATGCACAAACCTTCTGGCATCCATTGATTACTCTGGCTTGCATGAGTGGCAATATGTATAGAGAGGTTTCGCCTGTTTTAATTACATAAAATATTACGTATTAATAATGAAATTACTGATTTTTTTATTTGTAAAATTGTTTTTTTAATTTCTTATCAGTATTTTAGTATTTTCTTATATGCTTTTAATTTTTAATGTAAGTATATTTTTTCAAACAATAAAACAATACCTCCTTAAAGTGTAGCATTTTTAAGTACATTAAAAAATCGATATTCAAGTCTAATTTATTAAAAACTATTTTTATTGTATTTATATAAATTATGTTTAAAATTAAAATAAAAAATAAGAAATAAACTGAAAATTTAAAAATTTGCCTTTTTTGTATTGAATATTTGTATGTATATATTTTTAAATTTTAAAATTAAAAAACAAAGGAAAATAAAAATTATTTTATTGTACTTGTTATAAATAACAAGTTATTAATAAATTCCATGATTAAAGTTAAAAAAGTCTACCAAACTATTTTAATGAAATCGCATCAAAAGTAAGAAAAAAAACTGAGCTCAACCCCACAAGTCAGTCAAAAATAATTCTAACCTAAATTGTGCAAGGTGCTATGATGTGATGCACTATGGTTTCTCCTTTCTCAAAATCAGGAACCTCTCAGCCCCTATGCCCAAAGAAGCCTGTTAACCGTTATCTTCCCTTTCCACTCCCCACCCTGTGTTTTTCCCATTTTATTTTATAATTGGATCAATCTTTTAATGACTAATGTAACAAAAAATTAAAACTTTCTGAAATGAATACCCAAATTACATTTAATTGGCAAGATTGACAGAGATAAACAGCATCAGCATATAGTTTTCTTGATGAGGTGCTTACAATAAATTTCTTCCAGCATGACTCCTAAATAAAAAAGTTAATTCATCTAATGAATACTTTTTTTTTTTCATTAAAAACTTGTCTTGTTTTAAAATAAATTTATTAAACATAGTAATACACAGTTAAACTTTATAAAAAAATTACATAGAATTCAGAATGAAACTTGTTATAGCCAAAAGAAAAAAATATTTGAAAAAGGTCAATGCAGAGAAAAGGATATCTTAATAAGACTACGAGGAAAATAAAACTTTCACCCAAGTATCATCATGTAAACTCACAGACAAAAGCAGAGTTTCACTGCTTGACCTAGTCAAGGAGCTTAAGAAAGACAGCTAAAGCCAAGTCCTGAGAATGACCAAAGATGAGCCTGCAATGCGTCAATTGTAAAGAAAATGTAAGAAAAAATAGATAATCTTGTTGCCACAAAAGATCCCTTTTTAAGAGTATTACAAACAGAAAGAGCATCCCTAAGATCCAGAGACAAATTAGCAACAATAAACTTCTTAATCAACTTTAAGAGCCAGACAAATGTAGAAAATACGGTGTGTTGTCCCATCATACAATCTACACAACTGACACTGAGACAAAATACTAACAAAGCCTCTGCTGACCACTAAAAAATAACTTGTTGGGAGAGCATTTAAATTCAGTTTAAGTACAAAATTAACATGTCTTGCTTCAATGAAAAGAATTTGCTTTACTTGAAACACTTAATGAAGTCAAAAGAGGAGTATAATGTGGAAATTTTAATTTATAAACATCCCAGAACATCAATTTCTTATCAAGCACAACTTGAGCCAAGGGTATTGACTTAATAACTGACTTCCATAAATCAGCAGTCCAATAAGTTGAAAATGGAGGCAGTATTTCTGTAGGATCAATAACCAAAGGAAGAGATAACTGGAGCAAGCTTTTGACAAGTTACACAAAGAAAAGATATAGATATTTGGAGATATAGAGTTGAGACCTAGTGCAAACCTAGACCATTTAAAAGCTTTGGCATTTGAATTTTAGCAATACTGATGGCTACCATCTTGCCAAAAAACTTATCTTTTATTATATATTTATGATTTTAAAAAATGTGTTGTGTTGGGGAGCTTATTTAGTACATTATACATACTTTCTTAAGCATATGTAAAATCATTTTTAATTTTAACATACACATTATTTGTTTATTAAACATTATATATATTAAAATTAAATAAAACATTGCTTATATTTTAATTTCTCCGTTTCATTAGATCCATTATTGGACTCCATTGAAATTGCTATCTATATTTATTATGGCTATTTTGCAAATATTATTCTTTTTATAAGATGACTAATGGTTGTATTTCTTTACAAAAACTATAACAAAAGTGTCAAGCGTTGGTGACCTAGCGGTTAGCATAGCTGCCTTCCAAGCAGTTGGCCCGAGTTCGCTTCCGGTCAACGCTTTTACATATATATATATATATAAATTATAACTAAAGTGTAGGATCTTTTATATTAGTTAATTTAATACATTTTACAGGCTTAAACCTGCATTTATATATGTAATATAACTGATGATTGCTGGTTTAGCATGAAATACGTATATTGGTGATTATTTATCTTTTCAACATGTGTGTGATCAGGTGGGTCAGCAATATGAGTGGCACTGAGAGTAGTGGGTCGTGTGAAAGTCTGAGTTCGGATCTCGTATAAGTTAATTTATGAAATTCAACTAACTGTAATGATGACAGAACTTTAAATAATGTCTTTGGCAACACAGTGGATACAAAGCAGTCCACGAATAGACATCGTGGAAAGATTAAATCATTTTGTTTAAAACTTATAGACAATGACAATTATAATAGAAGTATAATCCGATATAAAAGTTTTTCTCAATATTATTTGATCATTTGTTTAAATAAAAGTATAAATTATATATATAAAATTGAAATTATAAAAATTGGATGTAGAGACATTTTGAATAAGATTAGCTTGTTTTTAAATAAGTCATAAAATATGATATACATAATATGTATTAAAGTGAATTAAAACTTGACGTTTCTTTTTTCACAAGTTGCTGAAAAATGACAATTTAAAATTGCAAATACAAATATGACTATCAAAATAAAGTACAATTTTCTTACAATTTACTAAACGAAATAAAAGATTTTCTTGACATTTCAAAATATACAAAAAAGATTAATTAAGCAGACATTGATATATACTATACATTTACTGCATTATTTATTTATCCCTCATTGCATTTATTTTTTGTTTATCTGTTTATAAACTGTAATAATGATTTATAAACGCGCGCACACATACGCGTATACAACACCTATATCACCATCTCTACTTATTTAAAAATTGCTTTACTAAATGTTAATAAACATTTATACATGTATTCAAAAAGAAAAAAAATAGTTTATTAGAAAAATTAATATGTGTATACATATTGTGCGAGTAAAAGTACATTACAGTTTCAAAATGATGATTCATAAAAATAAAAAAAAACATAACTAAGAATATAGAATTCTGATTTAAAATAAACATATATTAAAACTAAAAATAGTCAATCAAATGAGTCAATTAGGTTTTAAATTAGGATAACTGCATTTATTTGACTGACAATAATTGAGATTAAAATAAGCAAAACTCTCCATATAGTAGTGCCACTCACTGCCAACCAGAGTCTTCAATGGCTGCCAGAAGGCTTGTGCATAAAATCCCTATCTACTGCCTACTCATCGAAGCCTTCTGGCATCCATTTTTTACCTTGGTTGGCAGTGAGTGGTACTACTGTATGGAGAGTTTTGCCTGTTTTAATAACAGTAATGTGCTAGCATAAGAAATAGTGATCATGTGATGTTTAGTGGTTTAACACCAATCCTGCCTAATAGGATAGTGATGGCTATGGTTATTAAAAAGCCAAAGACACCAAAATGTATGGGTACTGAACTGGGTTTAGACCATATGACTATACAAGCTATTGAACTTAGATTGAAAATATTATTGTGTTTTCAATTTTATCCTCATGGTGCTGGAGGGTTGCATTAGATCCTAAGATCAAGAAGATCAAGGTGCAGTACTCTCAGATACAAAGCTCCTCACTGACGAAGGCTAGAAGCCAGAAACTAGTCTGGTGATATTGGATGATTGGCATTAGATAGGGATTTTATGCACAAGCCTTCTGGCATCCCTTGATTACTATGGTTGGCACTGAGTGGCACTACTGTATGGAGAGTTTTGCCTATTTTAATAACAGTATTGTGCTAGCATAAGAAATAGTGATCATGTGAATAATTGAGATGTCAAAATATTTAAAGGTGTTACTTTAAACTCTAGTTTCATTAGTATTAAAAATGATCCTTAAGATATTTTAGTACAAAATATGTGAAGTTTTAAATCTAGGGACAATGAGTTTGTAAAATTCTTAGGTAATTACTAAATAATGTACATTTAAGACATATACATTTACAGTTCTGACATCTTAGTATACAAATATACATAGTATGTTCTAATGAAACGAAGTATGATTGATTCTTGTTAGATTTAGTCTGGTCCAATTACTACCATATATTAGAACTGCTACACCTTTTCACATAATATTTAGACTGCCACTAACTTTGTAAATCTTGCAAATATATCACATACATGTGGTCCATTTTTGAAGAATTTATCATTTTACATTTTCACAAGATATAAGTGTACATGTTATTGGGTCAGATCACAAGATTCAAAAGTTGGGTCAGATCACAAGATTCAAAAGTTATCAGTGGACTGACATGATTGTGAAAAGACCTAGCAGGTCTACTACATTGCAAGTGCAATATGTAAGTACCATCTGAATTTCATACCAAGCTTCCTAAGAAACATTAATCAGATATTTAATACAAAATCTTTAAAACACTAGCACATTTGGATAATAAATTATGGCATAAAATGGGAAAGTGTGTTTCATGTCTTAATTGATCATCATCAATACTATCCTTGCTATCAAGACATTTTTGTTACTTATGGTTTTACTGATATACACAATTGGAATTATTTCAAATGTGTCATTAAAAATTTTGACTCACTTTATGATAAAATTTGGTGTTAATACTTTGTTCCATCATGGATAAAGGTATTAATCACAATGATAATTTTATGTCATGTCACCATTCATGAACCAGATAAGCAATCATTTTAAAGTTTCTTATGATAAATGATGAAATTACCTTGATATGTAACAAATGCTGACATGGAGATGTTACTGCAAGTAGCTTAGAGCCAGTCTTCATTTACTTTTTCAATAGGACAGTATCACTGTATATATCGTAACCTTACATTTAGCCCATAAGAGTTAAATATAATCTGTAATACTTTAAAATGTTTTTTAAAACTCAAATAAATATCCTGTAATAAATAAACTTCATTATTGTTAAGCTAGGTAAAATTTTAACTAGACATTCTAATTTATTAACAAAACATTTTGTTAAACATGTTTGAATAGTAACTGCTCAAAGAATATCAAATAACTGATTTAATATTTGCTTAAAATCTAAATCTGTTAATTTAAAGTTGGATAAAAGTTGGCATATGGTGTCTTATGTTTTCAATTAGTTGCAGTAGATAAACTTTATATTTTGCTATTTGTCAAAATATGATTTCTTAATTTGTGTTAAAGTGTATTTAAAACAATAGTTAATAAAATATTAGTTAATGTAATGTCGATTTGAAATTAGAGTTTAAGAGGTTAAGCTTAAGAAAAGCTACTTTGAAATAGCTTTTATTTTAAATGAATTTTAAATAGGTAAATTTAGTTTTGCTCTTTTGAAATTATTAATTATTAATCTGCAGAAAATGTCCTACTATACATGTGTGTGTAAATGTTTGTGCATGAGTGTTGAAAGATTGAAAAGTTTAAAAGTATTCATTATTTCTAAAAATAATTTATTTTATAAAAGGTATTTTAAATAATGATATATTAGAGAACTTTTAAATCAATAAAGCATGTATGTTTTAAACTAGTGATATTGTATTAAAATTGAATAAATGATTTTTATTAAATAATTAAGATAGAGTTAATAATATTAAATTATTTTCTGTAGACATTATGTGTTTAGATGACTTAATTAAAAAATTTAACTTCATGCCTATAAACATGTGACCATATAATTAAAAGGTTAAAATTGCACTAATGTTAAAAAACCTACCTCAATACTCTAATTTGATTTCTTGAATCATACCATGTGATATACTGTGCAGTGAAAAAAGAACATGCACACACATGTTCCAAAAGGAAAAACTGGGAAAATAAAACACATATTATCATGAATTTTTTAATAATCAATTTAAAAAGTTTTTCTGTTCATCTCATTTTTAATTACTTATGATTTTTTATCAGTTAAAATGTCAAGGTAAAAAATTCATTCATTCAAGTAAATGTACTATCCTGTATATGATCTCTTCATAGAATAATATATCACTAGAAGATTAAAAGACTATATTATTTCTGAAAGAAATTTCAGTTTCTTGAATATGAAAATTTATTGAAAACTGCTAAGATGTAAAGTTATGCTTATGTTTATTTTACCCTATTTATAGATTTTTAATTAGTTTGAACTTTTTATTATTAAACCATTTAATTAACACTTTATAAGGTAAAATTCTAAATTCATTACTGAAAATAATTACCATCATTAACAAAAGTGTGTTTTGCATTTTGATAATTTTTTTACTTTAGAATAAAATAATTCATGTTGACAATTTAATGAGTGAGAGACAGTTACTATTAACTTGTCAGAAATAATTTTGAAAAGGGTTATGTCTTTATTAAATCAATGGAATGAAATAATGAGTTCGTTTAAAATTATTGCTAGTCCCAAAAACAAAATGGGATGCAATCATTTATGTGGCTTTATATAATTCTGTTCAAGGAAGATGTCATCTGGATTGAATTTTAAAGATTTGGACAACACCTTGTATATCTGCATTACTGCTAATATAAATAAAATATTTTAGCATTATTATAATATATAAATCTACAATTTATTTACTTACTTATTAAAGTATATTTTCATTGCTCTACAAAAAATGAAATATTTAAATTTGCTTCACATTTTTAATATTAGCAAAATAACATTTAAACATTTAGCATAGAATTGTCTGTGACTAGTACTTTCTCTTAGCTCCTCTCTTTATTTGAAACTAAAATTATGGATAATATTGTATTTTTTGTCAAGAAATTTCTGCTATAAAAATTTTGTGTATTCATTATCTTCTCAACTTTGAATAGAAGAATTGTGCTATATATTTTTTCTAAATGGAACAACAATAGGACTTCTAAGTTAACATTTTCATTGTTGTGCTCACATAATATTGTTTTGCATTTTCAAATTTTCAATATCCAGATTCAGTTTAAAATTGCCAAAAATCTTTGCAGTCTAAACAGGCACTTTTTACACCTTCATTTCCATCTTTTTTTCTAGTTTCAGAAAAGGTAAATTTTATTTTTCTGTTATAAAAATTGACAATTTTTTGATATTTTTTTGTAATCAACTAACTTGAATGTTTTTATCATTTTCTTACTTTTTTTTCATTTTTACAGAATTGTGTTTGCCCAGAAATTTAGATGGAAAAAAATGCAAGATTTTACCAATTTTCCCAATCAGATCTGAATGAGTCACCAGTGAACATTATTGGGTCAAGCTTTCCACTAGTGAGTATTCAATTTTCTTCAATTATTATTGGGTAAAAATATATATGAAAAATTATTATTGAAATTAACACATATGCTGATTTAAAAATAGGTCATGATAGGGTAAATTTATATCCTGAAATATTTGCATTTTCTGGCAAGGTAGTGGGCCTTTCCTCCAAATGTCCAGTACATGAATTAGATGACATCTGGAGTTCTGACATGAGGCAAAGCAAAACATATTTTGTAAAATATTATGACCCAATTTATATTTTTTTGTATAATGCCTTATCTGCATTTTAATAATAATAAAAATATACCAAATGCTAAAAGAAAATATTTTGACAGAATATATAAACTTAGGCTGATTATGGACTACTGGAATGTAAATTTCAAAGTTGCATATCAAATGTGTAGAGAGGTAGTTTGCTAATGAAATTATTACTAAATTTACTGGTCATAGTAGCATGAAGCAATATGAGCCCTCACAACCTATAGAGCAAGGATTCAATATGACAGATATGTGCAGATAGACATAATAGATATGTTACATATGGAGTTGTATAAAGGCAAAGGTACTTCAGATGCTGGCCAATGTTTGGGTACTTGAGCTATTTATCACAATGAAAGTGTGATAGGTGACATATCTCGAACATCACAACATTTCTGTAGGAATGTCAAATACCATGCCAGTTTGGCCAAGATCTCCCCATATAGATGCTCATCAGTAGCTGTAATCAGTAAGTTGTATTTGTATTTGGTTGCAGTATTATTTTAATTGTAAGCTATTATTTTGTAATAATCACTTGATTTTATATTTTAGGTAAATTTTATCTAACAACAAGCTTACAGATACGATAAATAATACTACATTGTACTGACTCTAAATCACTAACTTATATACATCAAGATTAACTCTAAAATGAATTTAGCATTTCATTCACTCATTATTATTTTTATTATTTTATTTTGAATACAGTGACAATTTTAGTAGTAATTTTTAATAAATTACAAACTTTATCAAAATTCTTTTTTATAATATTCAAATTATACTAATTATTGATTAATATTATCTACTTGTTATTAGGGATGACATATTAATTGCAAAGCCCTGTATGGAAAAACACTTGGAAGGGCTACTAGAAAAAATGAAAGGTACTAATATCTTTATTCTTCAAAGTGTTCAATTGATGGATTACCTTAGGTAAGTGTTATTATACATAAATTTATTAGAAATTTAATGACAAATACAAATTATTTAGAAACAAAAGTATAGTTTTATATACCAAATTAGATCACACCTGATAAGTAACATAACATAAATTTTACTTTTAATCCAGTACTCATCATGTAATTTAATAACTAATTAGTCTTTAATGTGTCAGACATGATTGTACACATGAACTCTATATTACAATGTATATTTTACTTTTTGTGCAAATAAAGATTATTTTTTTAAAAAAGTATAGTTTTAAAATTTATGCATGAAAATTTAGAATTTATGAAATAATATAAGAATAATTTTTAAAAATGTTAAAATTTTCTTTTTTTATTACTTAGAAAATCAATGGCTATATTTTTTCAGCTTCATTACATTTTTTGGTGTTTTATGTTTCAAACAATATATATTATGCCATTTTTGAATAATACAAACTTAAGTTATTATAAAATTTGTGGCTTAACATAAAATTTAAATATTCAATATGGCTGCTTCGATAGAGAGTTTCAACCATTTTAAAAATGTCTTTCCTATTTTCTGCAGGTATCCCTGAGAAGATGCTCTAAAAAGTGCATATTATTTAAAACGATACCTGTCTTATGAATGTTAATATCTCTATGCCAAATGAGGCCTATATAAAAGAAATGTAAGAAGTTTTTTTAAAGTCTGAAATAAACGACCACGTGTTTTATAAAATACTACACTTATCCTTCAACAAAGTTGTATTTTCAGATAGTGGAATGTATTATTAAATTTCATGCTAAAAACATTAAGCAATAATAATACTGATCAAGAATTTATAAAATCCAGCAAGCATTTTCAACGTCTTAAATATTACTTAATTAATCAAACTTAAGATAGATCCAACAGGTAATAAACTGCAAAAAGATATTGGTTATTATTTTTAAAATTTAAGCTGATAACCACATGAAAATAATTATATTACTTTTATTATTTATTAATATTTAAAATGTATATTTTCGTGTTCTATTGAACTGAAATATTTTAGAAAAGATTGAATTGTTTTTTCCAACTTGTTAAATTAAAAATTAAAATTTTAAGAAGTATAACATCCGAATAAAATTATTTATTTAATTCGATAAAAAGAAAATAATTCAATGTCGTTTTTATTCATTTTGCTTCTTTCTGTTAAATAAATATATATAGAATTGAGAGTCCCACGTGATTGAATTATTCCATCTGATTGGCTTTCACGTAAGCATGTTTAAAGCGTATCTGTTTGAAAGTATTTAGCTTTCACGTTATTATTATTATAAATCGCAAAAGAATATTCTGCAAATTAGTTTTAGAATTAATTTAGAAAAGAAGAATACAAAGCAGCATATTTAAAATAGGAAAGCCTAAATTATAATAAATTATTGTTTTAGAATAACTTTAAAGAAGTTGACAATTAAAAATTCATTTGATAAATGTAAATGCGTCTGTATTTTTATATGTTTATATGAATGATGAAAAAAAAAATCAAATTAATAAAGTTACTGAAAATTAATCTTTAAGTTAACTGAAAAAGACATTTTTAAAAATGTAAGATGTTATTTATTACAATATATAATGCTAAAATACAGTCATCCACACTAATAACCGATACACATGACTACATACATGTGAAAAAAATAAAAGACCTTTAGTATACGTATTTAATGCTGAATCAATACCTATCAGTCTTCTCCCACCCATATATATATATAATCAGTGCTCGCTTTATATTAGCACATCAAACATATGTACTTTAATGAACGGGATTCAATCCTCTCCTCTCTCCAACTCTTCGACCATCCATATCATTGAAAACTTGATGATGGAATGCCCAAAGCCCTTGATGATGCCAATATTGTAGTTATACCCATCTTAATCTTAAGTCAATCTGATCCTTCATATGTAGGACCTTAATATGTTCATTTAAATAAACAGAAGAGGAATGACCTGAATAGGCTGAATATGTGATATTTAAATACAATTATAATATATATGAAAAACAAAAAAGCAGTTAAAAACTTGCTAACGCTTGTATTTATGTCAATAGATGGCGTTCTATCAAAAACACTGTCAAGCGTAAGTTTGTTTACATAAACGTTGAGCAAGCATTCACTATCTCTAACTTTAATTCCACTTTCAGATCATGATTTCAAGCTATTTTCTATCATCAGTGAAAGACAGAAAAAAGAAACTAGATCTAAACACAAACTCTGAGCATTTATGAAACAGTTTCTATTCAGCTTGCAAGCATGAATCTTTTAGACATGTAATGTCTTTAAACTCAGCATAGCAAACCAGATAGCTATATGGGTCTACTATGTGGTGATGCTGAACTGATATCAGACCCATATAGCTATCTGGTTTGCTATGCTGAGTTTGAAGACATTATGTGTCTAAAAGATTCACGCTTGCAAGCTGAATAGAAACTGTTTCATAAATGCTCAGAGTTTGTGTTTAGATCTAGTTTCTTATTCCTGTTTTTCACTGATGATAGCAAATATCTTGAAATCATGATCTAAAAGTGGAATTAAAGTTAGAGATAGTGAATGCTTGCTCTGACGTTTATGTAAACAAACTTACGCTGACGGTGTTTTTGGTAGAACGCCATCTATTGACATATATATATATATATATACACTTAACCTAGAGGTAATTAAAGGGATTTGAACCAAGACTTTAAAGCTCCCTACAGTCATTCACTCTATTCAATATAACCAATAAATATGACTACACACATATTGGAGAACATTTATTTTTTTCACATGTATATGGACATGTGTATTGATTATAATGAATAGAGTGTATGATGTAGGGAGCTAGAAATTCTGAGTTAAAATCCTTTTTAAGTTCATCCTGATTAAGTATGTACACTATAATTGCATTTCAATATTACATATTCAATCTATTTGGCTCATCTCTCTTCTGTGTATTTAAATGGATATATTAAGGTCTTACATATGAGGAGTCAGACTGATTTAAAGGTCAACATGGTTATGATAATAATATTGGTATCATCAAGGGCATTGAGCATTCCATCATCAGATTTTCAGTGATATAGATGGCCGAAAAGTTGGAGAGTGGAAAAGATTAAAGACTGTCCTTTTAAGTGTATAGATTTGCTATCTTAATATAAACTGAGCACTGATTATATATATTTGTGTGGGAGATGGTGATCTGGACCAAGTGATGGGTACTGCTTCAATATGAAATACTTATATTGAAGATCACTTATCTCTCTCACAATTATGTGGTCATGTGTATTGATTATATCGGATAGAATAGATGTCTGTACATAGCTTGAAAGTATGGGTTCAAATCCCTTTCAATTATTAAGCTATAGTTTATTTTAGACCTGTGGTTTTAATATTTATATATGTGATAAATCAGTGTGAGTGGGTTATAGATAGCAATTAAGAGTTTTTTCTTTATATTTCCTTATGTTACATAGTTTTCGAAAGCTAATTTTTTTAGGGATTATATATCTGTCATTAATTGGATCAAGATGATTAAATAAATATTTAAGGGTGCCATATAAATCTCCAAAATTTAAATATTACAATTCCAAGTTTTAAGTAGTTGAAGGTATCCTGAACTCATGCCTGAATTCATATGTCATAGCATTGACCGGGATGCGAACCCACAACCATCTGCAACCAACTACTTGCTTGCAAGGCTGCTGCGATGACCTTTTGGCTAACGACACTTGACAACTCATGCCTGAATTGTCATGCATTTTAATGAACAATACATAAATAAAAATTAAAATGATTCGTGTATGAAACTATAAGATTTATGGATATAAGATATTAAGCTTTTTTATTCTAGTACTAGCCATATAGAAAAAAAGTATCTTTTATGAAGTTTTCATTGAATTTTAATATGTTCAATGTATTATTTTTCAAAACAAAAAAGGTCTCAGTTGTAAATATTTTACACTATCTGTAACTAGATTTATAGCATAATATATAAAATATAATTATTTTATGTCATAATATGTAAAATATTACTACATTTACTGCTTATATACACATTTATTGTTGATTTTATTTTTCTGGATTATTTATTTTACCTGGGTACTCATTTATATAAATGCATATGCTATTTTACGTCTTAAATTCAAAGTATAAATTGTTTCACATAAATCACATATAACCCATACTGACTATTATATTTAAAATGTTACACATATACTGCAATTAAATGTTAGACAAATAAGTTTTATTTAAATTCATAGATTTTAAAATTTAGTAAAATAGAGGGGAGTGCTTATTTATATTTTATAGAAATCCAACACGAATATAAATATTATACAAAGTAAAAAAAATACTCATTCATCAAGCAGTTTCAGTACTGTATAGCAGATTCATGGCGACTAATTTAAACTGAACCGTTAATACTCCAGAGCATGCTTGCTCATTGGGACACTCATACTACAGTCAGTTTAAATTAGTCACCACCAATCAGGTATACATTGCAAAAAACATTTGGTGAATTAATTTTTTTTTTAAATTTTTTACTCTGTTTAATATTTATATACGTATTGGATATTTATATTTGGATCAGAGTTAGTGATTTATTTATTTATATTTTATACTTAATGAAGATAATATATTATGCCTGAATTCAGAAACTACTATAATTTTTTTTTTTTATCGTTGATTTGGGTTTATTTCGTAAATAAATTTTGTTTTTATTTTATTAAATAAATTTTCTAGAATATCGATTCATAAATATATTAGCGTATTTATTTAAATCCAGAAAAAAATAATTTAAGATTTATGTGAAACTCAACTCAGCAGTAATCTTAGTTTCATGATAGGATATATTGGTCTGGGTTATGAAAGAAAATCTAGAATTCAGAATATGTATGAGTTAATTAATGGAGTAGAGAAAATTTTGTACAATATTTACTTTCAATAAAATATATTTATAATAGATTCACAGAGGAAGCAAATTAAAACTCATTCCTGGAGTTCTAGGAGGTTCAAATTTAGTGATTCCAATGTTTAGGGTAGTAGTGGGTTGCTTTAATAAACCAAAAAATTAGCAAGTCCTCTTGATCTCTAAATCTGAAAATTGGTTAATTCCTACTCTTTGGAAAACTAGTGCCTATATCCTTAAAATTGGAATCCAATTAAATTATATAGTTTATTATTATATCGTTTTAAACATTATCTATCTATCTATCTATCTACCTACCTACCTACCTACCTACCTACCTACCTACCTACCTACCTACCTACCTACCTACCTACCTACCTACCTACCTACCTACCTACCTACCTACCTACCTACCTACCTACCTACCTACCTACCTACCTACCTACCTACCTACCTACCTACCTACCTACCTACCTACCTACCTACCTACCTACCTACCTACCTACCTACCTACCTACCTACCTACCTACCTACCTACCTACCTTGCATTCATTATTTGAATTTAACAAAGATGTTTATGGTTATATAATATGATTAAAATTTATGAATTTTTTGTTTAGAATGCCAATATTGTAATGAAATATCATTCATCTGTGTCAAAGTTTAAACTGTAATAAAGAATAGTTTTATCTCAAGTACTAACAATATTATGATTGTGCATGAATTAATGAATGCCCATTTATATATATTTGGAAGAAGCTATTGAAAGACAAAATAAATTTTAAAACTTCTCAACCAATAGAATTTAAGTATGAAGAGAAAGAAGAAGGTAAAAATGATTTTAAATCTCACACCCATTCCTATGATTTGAGAAAGAGGATGCTCTAAGGAAGGTATTTGTTACTATACTGAAACGAGCTATTTAGCTATTTTACTACACAGAATATCCCCAAAATAATAATATGACTTCATTTATCCATGAAAATATTAGAATTAACACACACATATATTTTGTACTGTTTATTTATATATGGTACAAATATATTGGCATTTGGTAAAAGGTAAAAGAAAAAGTAAATTCAGTGATCTTATTAAAAGACACAATTAATTTTTTTTTTTAGTTTGTGTAATTTTTTTTTAAGCTGTACAATGAAAGTTTTATTTTTTGTTCATATTTTTTTATGTAATTAAAAATAAAAGTTAAATTTGGAAACAATAAAAGACAAGCAGATTTCTAGTCCAAAGAAATAAAAAGAAAAATTCCGAAGTAAAAGATTAGATTCATTAAAACTTTTTTTGGAAGCTAATTAAAGATGGCAGAATTATGCTGAAAAAAAGACTTTGTAACTTAAATTCAAGGAAGAGTGTACAAGATTATCTAATAAAAAGACAAAAGAAAATAAATGTGCAGAGAAGTCTAATAATGGACTGTGCCTCTAAAAGATCTGAAAGACTTAAAACTGGGTCTTTATCTTTTCCTTAACTAGCAGCTTCCATTAGGTCTGGGATAGAGAAAATATCTTATCCCTGACTACTCATATGCACAACTACTACTACTCATATGCTGAAGTGAATCATCATGCTTAAAGGAACCAATGTGTTTTCAGATACCTTTCTTCGTATAGGTCACTCAAAAAAACCATTGAGTCTACCCATTAGGATAGACCAAAAACCTACAAAAATGTTGACAGAGTGAAACTAGTTAATTTCAATGGGCTCTACAAAAGGCATACTACAAAACCTACCAGTAAGGTAAGATTATTCATATCCTGATTGTGACTAAATTGAGCATTTGAAAACAATCTTTCCTATAAGCTTATAATAGAACTACTAATAGAGACATTTGATGAATTATCATTCAAAGAACTTACTGAAAGAAACTTATGGGAACTGTTTTAGTTAGTTGATTTAATGTCTGAATTAGCATGCATCTATTCTTTCCAATTAATTAGTAAAGTGTTTTTAATATTTTAATTTGTTAGAATAAAAATATTTATTTTTAATATCAACTTTTCATTGTGTGTTATTAATGATAGTTATTAAATTTCTTAATGTTAGTTTATTAGGATTCGAATGTATAATTTACCTTTGCCAATATTTGATGATTAAGCCTCGGGAATAATTCACTCTAAAAAAATAAAATTATAGAATACGAAGAAGTTAGGAGTCTATTGACTATGGTGCCCTCTTATAAATTAAAACTAACATCATCGTCAATTCCTGTCATAATAATTAGTAGGACAATTAATCAGGAAATATAGCTGTTTTTTATAGAAATATGAATCAAATATTTATATTTTCTGTCTTCATAGCTTGATTAACTTTCACTTCATAGTGTGTAAAAAAAGGCTACCTGAATCTATCAAAAGGATGAAAATCATTACAATATATATATAGTAACAAAATTATGGTTATCATAGATCCATTGTAACTTAAATAATTAAGAAAAGATTCAAATACAAATATTTAGCTTAATAAATGAAAAATAAATGTAGCTTTTATTTTTATATCAAAGAGAAAAGAATTTTAATATGCAACATGCTGAGCATAAGCTATTAAACAAAAGATCAGACTGAGTTATCAATCATATTAAGGGTCATTGGATTAAGTGAAATACATTTCTATAATTAGATTTCTAGAGATATCATAATCTCAATAATTATAAACAAATTATTAAGAACAAACTATTATAACTCAAGAAAATAGTATCAAGCAGATGAGTACACTGGTAACTCAATAAAATATCTTCTCAGGTATACAGGTGGTAGATTTTATCCACTTTCATCTTTTGGTTTGACATCAAGTGCATATTTAAATAAATATCAAGTGAATATGGTCTAGCAGGGCCCCATTAGATTATCTGAATCTAGACAGAGTTATATCTTATAACCCTTTCACATGTACCGGGTTTGAATCCCTTTTTGGTACTTTATTTCTAATAAAAATGGAGGATTTTGCTTTTAGAGCCATATCACTGTATGCACTAATATTTAGGTAAGCATAAAACATCCTTAAACTAAAGTGGAGTATATAAAATTCATTAGACATAAATCATTTCCTAGATCTTAACATAATAAATGCGTTTCAACATCTTTATAAGTTTTACTAGCTCAGATTACTATTAATTTAGGATGGCAGTTCACTCATCTTTGCATGAAATAGATGATGGGATGGTGGTTATTACAATTATTTACAAATGTCAACTAAATACCACAAAATTACTATTTATTTATGGCCTTCAAACATTTATCTATCTCATTAATTAAAACATGATGATGACAATGATGACAATGATAACGATAATGGTTTCAATGACAGCTTTAGGACTAAGCCTAATCATAAACCTAATTTTTATAAAGAAATTCATAATTATTGCTTAATTTTAGTATATCTAATTGGAACTTAAATAGCTAATATTCACCTTGATGATGAATGATCACACTTAATAAAGACTACTCTTAATGAAATATATACTCGTTTAATAAAATAAACTAATATTTATTACTGCATTTCTAAGTATACATAAAATTTTCTATATCTACATCAAAATTGATATTAACAATAACAACAATAATCATAATCGACTGTTTTAATATCATAACATTAATTTTAAATTCTTCCCCCTTTCCCATAAATGGTATAATGCATATATTAAATTGGATGTCAAATTGACCATGATTTTCACTTCACAATAAAATATCTCAAAAAAAACCCACTCTTTTCTTTTTTCTTTGGCACACATACCTTTATAATCTAACATGTAAAGTAAAATGGTTAAAAAAATGTTAGTAGAAGTGAAAGAGCAAGATTTCCAGAACAAGTATTAAATTATTTTTCTCCCCCTCCCTTCTACCTCTGAAATGCTATACTTTAACTTAAAACACAATAATCTAATATTTCTAATCTGCCTATTATTTTACATTCACACAAAACTACATATATGCAACAAGTATTATTATATTATGTATGTACATGTTTTATCCCCATAATAATAAAAATATTATTTAAAACAAAATAATAATAAAAAAAATGTTACATATTAATAATATTTTATAACTTTAGGTTAATAGACAATCATAATTTTAGTACATATAAAATCGTTATTAAGAAATTCTTGGTTTCAATTGATCTTGGTTATTTTAAAAGTTCTTTAAACAAAATTATACCACTCTGTTGCTAAAGTTTTACTAAGTCTCTGATATTATAAAGAAAATATATAAAAAAAATTATATTACCAGTTCTATTCTTTGTAGCGACTTCCAATGAGTCAAATTTATCTTGTTTAATGTCTATATTTCTGCAGCTACCATTTTCGTTTTAGTTTGGAACAATTTCTTTCTTGAGGGGTATAATTGATGATGATGATTCTATTGAGGTTATTTGCTTTAGGGGACAATTTGGAAATCATTATATTAACTTTTCTTCTCTTCCTGTCAAGCATGATTCTGTTAGTGGATGAAGTACAGCAGTTGTTTTCACATTTATAAATTTTTTGGGTTTAAACTCAGTTACTGGATTTAATTGAACTCGATGATTTAACATTTATCTGTAGATTAATCATTTCTCTTTTGATCACCTTCAAATGCAGGTGAATGCTTTCTTCTTTCTATTTAAAAACATCTTATTTCTCTCAGCCAGTAAAAAAATGTAGAATATTATAATTTCAGACAAGACATTTCCTTTTTTTTCTTTATATGCAACAGATGAGATATATATTAATTTTTCTTACTCTGCCATTCTTATATCTTCAATCCTCAAAAAAAAAAATTAATAAAAAAAAAAGATTTTTGATTGAGATTTTGTAGAGTTAAAAACGCTTGTCCTTTTAGTTTCAATACTTTTAGAATTCTCTATATAATAATATCAAATGATTTTCCAGACTGCTTTTATATCCAATTTTTTTATTTCTATTTTTGACCAATTCATTTTTAGCTGGAGAGTGCAATCTTTTTTAGGAACATTAAAAAAAATCACACACTTGGTTTCCAGACAAAGTTTTGTCTTGAAGAAAAAAAAAGTCTTAATCCCTTTTCCTCATGTATATCTGTAACATCTAAAATTGGAGCTTCTTTCTTTTAATCTTAAGATGAGACATTTTTAAAATTAGACTTCTCACATCGTCTCTAAGTTTTTCAACAGAAAAACAACTCTTATAATATAAAAAAAATTGTTGAGTAAGAAAAAAAAATATAACAGATTTTCTTCTTTTTCTCTCAATATTTAATAAATGTAGATATATTTATGTGATGTAACACACACACTCCATCATTCAAATCATGTATAAACTGACATTAAATAATCTAATTGCTAGCTTAGTAATTTACAACCCGAATATTTAAAATTAAATCCTTAGCTTTTAAATCCAAATTACAATTATAGAAAAGCAAAAATAGAAGTATAGAATAAAAATTTAAAATTTAGCAAGTGTAGGTTAGTTTTAAGGAAAGTTAATATGTGTGATTTAAAAGTGACTAACTAAATAGCTTTTATAACACACACTGCCTATATATGTGTTATAACTCGATTTAAAAAATTTACCATTGATTAAACAAATATGTGTACTACTCTTTTTGAGATTTATTAACACACAAACAAATAAAGAATACAACTGTTGTCCCACTCTCTGTCTCAAGCTTTTAAAACTTGATCTTGTAGGGTTTAAACTTGGATGCCCTACAGCTTCATTTACTATATAAAAATGTGATGATGATTTTTGTTCCACATTTTCTTTCATGCACATTACTACAAATTTAGCTAATGACTAAGTTGTAATGGCACAACATATATATATATATATATATATATATATATGATAACAGATGGTGTTCTACCAAAAACACCATCAAGCGTAGTTTTCTGTTTACATAAAAGTCAGAGCGAGCATTCACTCTCTCTAACTTTAATTCCACTTTCAGATCATGATTTCAAGATATTTGCTATCGTCAGTGAAAGACAGGAGTAAATACAAGCGTTAGAAAGTTTTTTAACTTGTGTTTTTTTGTTTTTCATATATATATATATATTAGATTGATTAATTTTTTTTCTTTTTTCTGATTTACATTCAGTTGATGTATTCAATTTAACTTTAGAAGAATGAGTTAAAGTATTTGGTATCCAGAGGACGCTCTATCTAATTAAATATGCTTAAACAAATTGACCTCTGTAAAAATTTCAACAGATATTTATTTAGCTCTTAAATCACATTTTTACAAAGTAGCGAGTATATTAGTATTATGAATGTCAGGTGGATGAATTATGTTTCTTAATTCTGACACCAGTTTATTTATTTGATTGACATATATAGATTTCTGGGATTGTGAACATGATATTTCATAGTTGCTTTGATGTTCTGAAAATACTTGGTTTTTAGACTTATGAAAAAAATCACCATTATTTTACTAATGGAAAAGGTAGGCTTAAGTTTGAAATTATAAATTCTTCTAATAATTTTATTAGTGAACACTTTAATTTAATATAGGATAAAACAAGTCTATAACTTTTGAAAAATTCTAAGGTTTACCATCTGTTCTCTTCTTGATATCAATACTATATATAACCTTATATATAATTTTTTCTGAACCATTAGAGTAGAATGTTTTTACTTAGTTCTATTTTTTAAGCAAGCTGAAGTGAATCAGACAAACAATACATATTTTCATCAAAAATTGTTTGCAACCAAAATATATGAGCAAAATTATGATGAGAATTATACAAATGTTCATATAGTTATCTCAATTTTAATTCTCATCAATATCCTCCTCATGTATTTTATGTGACAAAAGAAAATCATTTTATGGCAGCATATGATTTGTCTAATAAAGGGGTCATTTTGCTCAAGAAGTAGCACTATTTACTTTCTAATAGTTACAGTAAAAACATTACATATAAAGCTTTACACAGTACTGATATCAGAAGGAGAAAATATTGTAAAGTAAAAAAATCTACAGCTAGTTATAGAGTTCTTTTAACTTATATTAAAGGAGTCACTAATAAAATTAGTAGATGAAGATTTAATTTTACATTAAAAATACCTTTTACACTACCATAAAACATGGTGATTTTGTTGTGTCTTAAAGGTGACATACTTTTTAAACAAGATGCCTATAAAATTCCATATTCATAGTATCCAAGAAGCTAAATGGTGAATAAATAGACATATTGGTGTTAGAGTTAGGGAATTTAAAAATGCCTTCAAACAAAAGCTAATCATATCACCTTTTAAAATACATTTTTTAGTCACACACCTGACTTTGATAATAAAGCTACATTGGAAAAAGTTGATTTAAGAGCTGTGGAAGAATCTATTGAAATTTTTAAAAAAACAAACAGTTTAAATAAATGTAATGAAATACAGAAAATTCCAGCTTTATGGAAAGTAAATACTTTATCTCGTTCTTCTATAATCAATTATAAAACAGAAGAAAGTACATTTTTTTTGGTTTATCTATGTAATATATATATATATATATATATATATCATTAAAACAGTCAACACTTAGACAATCACAAAATCAATAACAATCAGCAATTTCAAACTGTTATCAACACAACCTCCTTATTATATATATATATATATATATATATATATATATATATATATATATATATATATATATATATATAGTAACCACTTCAATCTACACCTGTATCACCTTATACACATATAAATGCGCAGGCACCAATTCTATGCAAGATAGAATAAAATTTATAATTTAGGTTGCATCTAATTATGGATAAGATTTTTATTATAGTATTAATCTACAGCTTAGCTCAGTTGGGGGTTATAGGGTCTCATGGTCATCTAGAATGCAAATGGGATGTGAGAAGCATTTATAAACAATAATTGTATAATGTTTATGTAATTATATTATAAATACTTACTTAAGTTGTCAAAAGGAAGCAATTCCTGGATTAAATCAAGGATCATTATATGTTCAATTCTCCCACTATCCAAGCACATCCCAGACCAATCATACCCGCCTCCAGTATGTTTGGGGATCACTGTAACAATAATTAATCTACAGACATTTGAATTTAGATAGCACCGCTATACCAATGTTTATTTAAATGATGAAATAATATTAGGGCTGTATTATACGAATAATAAGTCAATCCTATTATAAGATGATAATTAAGTAATAAGGAACTATTGTGAAACGAACAATTCTTACAATGAAATAAAGGATAGACAATGATAGAGATTAGGTGCTTTTTATCGCACATCATTATCTATTTTTGACAATGTAAAATCTATATCTTGGCATTATACAATGTTTGGATCAATTATCTAGATCGATTGCATATAGTATTAAACTGATAAGTATTACAGTCATATTATGTTGAACATATGTGTGTGTGGAAATGGTCAATCGAACGTACATGGTAAAATAATTCAGAGGGAATCTTACTTCAACAAAGATTTATTATAAGACATTCTTTTACAAACACATCGATGATGATTTAACATTAATTTCTCATTGACTAGAATCTTGACTAAATAACATTAAATTTACATAAAACCTATACACTTAATATTTGGAGACTCTTCCTCTTATCTGTTATTTCAATATTATTTACAACTCTATTTATTAAATTATTAACAATACAAAATAATTATATATTTACATACCAATGTTATGTCATTTATTCTCATTCTGTGCTCTCAATGAACTAAGAAAAGTGGTATCCAATAATCAACTAATGCCATTGAAATTATTCCAGTATGTCCATAAATTATAATAATTTTATTAAAATTAGCATTAAATAAAATAAAATTGTGTAATCCAATATTACATTCATACTGGGAGTGTGAATTGCCAGTAATAATAATAAATGAAATAATGATAATGTGGGAGATACAATTTAACAAGCTATTTAGAACTTACAATTTCAGTGATGGTCTCCCTTCATATCTTTAAGTTTATCATATCTCCAAATGTGTGCACATTTATAAATCCAGTGATGGTCTCCCTTCATATCTTTAAGTTTATCATATCTCCAAATGTGTGCACATTTATAAATCCACAATCATAATGCATTTATTGATTATATTTTCTATCAGTTTACTTGCGGAATGAATAAACTTCATAATATGAACAGTACAATGAGCCAATCATTAAATTATTAATCCAACTTTAAGTATATTACAGAAATCACTAAAACATTTATCTTAAATAGCTATCATATACTACATGACAAAAATTATGTGAAATGAAAAGGGAGAGTAAAATAATAACAAATAAATATTCACATATGGGTGTGAGGGCTGACAAGACTCCAAACAACAACTTAATTCATCCATATAATAGCTACCAACTCTTCTGACATGAATGGTAAGTAACCCAGCCAACTTATCATGTATAAATGGGGCATTTACTACTTCACTTTAAAGAATATAACCATTGCATCATATACTGTCAAATAAAGAAATATATAACCACCCACAGCTCAATATGTAAGTAATTAAAGAGAGTGTTACTTAATATGAATATGATTATTCCTTTCAATTGCCTCTTCATTCAAAAGGTATATAACACATTTCATATAGGGTTAATCCATAAGCAGATAAACCCTCAAATTTTCACATTCTTTAACACATAGCACCAGCCAAAAATGATAGAAAAACAAATAAGCATAATCTAATTTTTATAAAATAGCTTATGACAGTGAACACACATGCGATCATATGATCATGTATGAAATATTTTAATTAATTAAATTATAAATGAATCTAATACCTATGAAAAATTATGAACATCGATTTTCGAATTAATGTAAATACTATCAAGTAAGCATGACCATTTGACAACATTGGCATAAATATTTCCATGTATCTATTTATCATTACCAAATAATGAATAATGATATGACACCCAATTTGCACCGATAATATGAGCATGAGGATATAACATTTTTACATAATGCAACAAAAGAAAATATTACCGGTTTGCTATAATTTATACCAAAATCTCTGAGATGTTCTAGAGGAAATTAGGCATATAAATACATAGTAGTAATAAATCAAGTTATTATCAAACAAAACATAAAAGAAAATCTACCTATCTATCATATGCAATGGGAAGAAATACATGTCAAATCTTCTATCATTAAAATAAAAGTTTCCCTTTTCTCTTTTTTTTTTAGTTCACACTTAAACATTTTAAGAGTAGGACCATACATGTAGCTCAGATGATAATGATGAATAAACAAACATTAAAACATATAAACATTACTCCTGCAGGATAAACATGAATTTGGCAAAGCAGCAGTAATCTCCAATGTTCTTAGGGCTTCCTAATGGACATTACAAATAGCTTTTGCACATATTTGAATCAATTTATTTGTCATAAAATCTCCAAAGCTCGGCAAGATCATCCAAATAAATGTATGATTCACTCTATATTCAACTTTGTTCTGTCTAAAATTTTTCAGCATTTAATAAAATTTAATGATGATAAGTTCAGGGTTATTTGGTCATCCATGCTTATACACATTTCTGATAAATAATTATCACATATTATTAAGTCACACATTCTATCATTCATTTATAAGTGTGAATTGAAAGGTAAATGGTATACCATAGCTATTCTAATAATGTAAAGTATTAGAATGAACAATTTCTCTGTTGCAGCCTTATTTTGCACAATAAAAATAAAAAACTTATTAAATGAGAGTCAATAAAATGTTTTATAAAACAGTTCAGCACAACTTTTCCAATTACTATCATTGTTAATTTAGATACTTCCAGTATCACACTGTTCAATATAAGTGAGTTATAGCAAAATTGTATTAGAATTCTTTTTATATAATATCCATGCATTTTGAATAAAAGTAAATTCAAATTGTTAATTGATAAAAGTTGGAGATGATGTACCTTTAAAGTTTAGCCCTTCCATATTAATCAACCTTATCCTGTGTCCTTCACAATTACACATTGGCATTTATGCTTGAATCATATGAGAGAAGTTTACTTAGCAAAGGGAATAATAGAGAATTGAATGAAAATATTAGGTTCAATTGTTTTATTAGATTTTCTTTTTCAGAAAAGCATTTCATCTTCTCTAAAACTTTTTCTGAAATTCTCTGTCTACTTAGCCACACCTTTTTTTTAGTGTTAATGAGGCCAACAATATGCAAGAATTTATTACTTGTAAAAAAATGTTAGGAATAGAGTATTGAATAATATATATATATATATATATATATATATATATATATATATATATATATATATATATATATAATTACAAATAAACCACTAAACATCACATGATCACTATCTCTTATACTAGCACATAATTATTAAACAAGATAAAACTCTCTATTCAGTAGTGCCACCATGTGCCAAACAGAGTAATCAATGGATGCCAGAAGGTTTGTGCATAAAATCCCTATCTAGTGCCTACTCATCCAATATCCCCAGACTAGTTTCTGGCTTGTGGCCTTCTTCAGTGAGGAGCCTTGGATCTGAGAGCATTTTACCTACATCTTAGTATCATTTATCTCTAATTAATTACAAAACTATGAGAATGAAATTGAAAACACAATAATATTTTCAATCTAAGCCCAATAGCTTATATAGCCTTCTGGCATCCATTAATTACTGTTTGGCACAGGGTGGCACTACTGTATGGAGAATTTTGCCTTGTTTAATAACAATTATGTGCTAGTATAAAAGATGGCAATCAGGTGATGTTTAGTGGCTATGATTGTTAAAGAGCCAAAGACACCATATAAGCTATTGTGCTTAGATTGAAAATATTGTGTTTTCAATTTCATTCCCATAGTTTTGTAGTTAATTAGAGATAAAGGGTGGCTGCTAGAGGGTTGCATTAGATCCTAAAATCGAGGTGCAGTGCTCTCAGATCCAAGGCTCCTCACTGACAAAGGCCACAAGCCATAAAATAATCTGGGGATATTGGACTATTAGGTAATAGATAGGGATTTTATGCACAAGCCTTCTGGCATCCATTGATTACTCTGGTTGGCACAGGGTGGTACTATTGTATGGAGAGTTTTGCCTTGTTTAAATTACAAATACTAATAATAAATGAAAAAAATAACTTTTACATTTTCAAGTGAAAGATTTTATGCAATAAATAATTAATAAAAAAAATCATACTAATTGATAGTGTGTGTCTGTCTGTCCATTAATTCAGAGGTCTATTAATGACTAAGATAATAGCAATATCTATGGCAAAATAAATAATATTATTGCAAGATGGATATTCTGAGTTACAATTAGAAATATGAATGAGGTGTGAAGTGTGGAATGATGTGAATGGACATGCACCCACATATACCAGTTAGATCATGGAATGACAATAAACAATAGATTAGAAAATTAACGAATAAGCACTCATCAGGGCCTTACAGACAAACAATACTTATTCCCAGTTGTTTAGCTTTCAAACCAACAACTCCTGATACCATCCATTCCCCTCTCCCACTATTAGATATACATAAAAAATGTTAATGGTTGGTACACCCCAACTAACATCTTTAGAACTTTTCAACCGAATTATACATTAAGTTATATCACAATTCACTTTTTTTATTAGGTATCCCTGATCACTACTGGCACAATGTGAATTTCCCTCATTCCTTCATGGTGCCAATCTGGAAGGTAACAATATATATATATATATATATATATATATATATATATATATATATATATGAATATTCTTTAATTCATATGCAATTCTACCTCATTATTATTTGAGAGAGAACAGTTATTTATTACAGCCTTATCTTTGACAAGAATAAATGTGGTTTCATTGGAACGTTGGCAATTTAAATAAAATATATACATGTTATCCAAAAGTGAGTTTAATTTCATCATATGTATATAATATGAAATTCATAATTAAAAAGGCAGAACAATCAAATTTTATATTATTTCATAAAAAAAAAACAAGATTAACATTGATGAATGAGTTTTATCTATTAGATATAACTTACAAATTTACTGTTTATTGACAATTTACAAAAAATTAATTAAATTGATAGGATATTTTTAAACTCTTTAAATTGCTGAAATACCATAATTAAGACTAAAAACATTTAATGTGATTGAAGCGAAAAAAATAATTTAAATTAATTGAATAAACGTAGCCACTTAAAGTTGGTAATTGAATTATTTTTCAAAATCGTAGTTTTTATTGAAAGATTTACTTTTATTGTAAATTGCATTTATTGAATTAGCAACTTCAATTTTCCGATTAAGTAAACATGCGATTAATATATATATAAGGGAATATTAATAATTTAAATGCATGCAGCGCATAAACAATATTTTTCTACATTATTACACATATACACGCACAGCTTATGACATACGTATATATTTAATAAAAAGATAATGATATTATATATATTGTGCCCTTGTCTGTAGGTCATAATAAGGTAGAATGGTCAATTACTAAAAAAATTTTAAATTTTAAGATATGCTTGTATGATATATAAATAATAGTAGGATAATTAAATTTTATAGTACAATTTAAAGCTGAAAATACCTGGTATATAAAAATGTAATAGATTATTTTAAAGAAAAACAGTTAAATAAAGCTTAATTATATTCTTGCTTATGGTTGTAAAAGCTGGCCATATAAAATAACACAGCTATAAATAGTTTAAAAGTATATTAATAATTTGAATGTAATATTTTAAAACTAATAAATTAAATAAATGCTAGATGTAGTGTTATAAATGTATTTAATAGTCAAAATTAATAGAGTATATTTTAAAATAAACTTTAGGATGGTGAGAGTTATATTTAGTTCTACAAGTTTAAATTATTTTCCAAATTTTTTATAAAATATATCAGTTTTGGTAATTTAGACCGAGACGTAAATAAAAAATCATTTGATAAAGTTAGTAAACACGTGACTGTATATTATATACCTTCACACACACGCTTGTTAAAATAATAATAAAGTTTGTGAATTTGAAACTAAATATAATTGCCATCGATCATTAAAGTAAAAGTGGAAATATTAAATATTGTTTTAATAATTGTTTTTAAAGTTTAAATGATTTTGATAAAAGTATAATTGAATTTAAAAATATAGTCTAAATAATATTTAAGACATGACGTCATCAATTCTTTATTTTAAGTGTCTAGTCTGTTATAAAACTAAAATGTGTAAATTTGTTCGCACTAAAAAGTCATTAACCAATCAATGGAGGTAAATTAGCAGACAAAATAGAAGAATTAGATGAAGCGGGAGAGGAGAAGTAATGTGTAAGTGAAAGAGAAAGTAACATTTTTTTTTAGCTGATAACACCGTAGCTGGAAAAGTGATATAAATTTAAAATTTTGTATTTATTTTAAAAGGTCTTTTGTAACATATAATATATTTTGACTGCCTCTATATGGATTGCTAATTTTAAAAGTTATCTTACCAGGATATTTTATTCAAGTTTAACCAAAAACCCTACAGTAAAATGGAAGTACAAGGAAAAATACCTAAAAATATTGCTAAAGGAAAAATATTTGGAAAATGTCTTAATACAGCTTTATTTATGCTCAACCAGAAACTTGTTATTATAACTCAGAGAAATATAATTGGGACGCTATATGAAAACTTGAAAGAGAAGTTACTTGCCGTCAGGAAAAAATTATGACGCACAAAAGTTATAAGGCTACTTTGAAGTTATGTTATTCTTCTCTATGGAAAAAAATTTAATATGCATTTTTATTATAAAGAAAAATTATTTAAAAGTATAATGAAGAAAGAGTGTTTATCTTTTAAAAAGAAACAGTACAAAAATATAGTACCAGAATTTTAAATAAAGAAAAAAGTAATAGAATAATATGAAAGTACTATTATGTATTTTATAGAAAAGGAGCCGAAAAACTTTATCTAATCAGAAAAAATATTATAAAGTATTCAATGGAGGAAATGCTTGATTTGAAAAAATATAAAATTAAATTACTTAATGAAAATGGATCCATGAAAAACAGAAAATTTTATTGAATATTTAAATAAATGTACCCAGAGGATGCATCGGAAAAGTTGCACGGGAAAATATTAGCAGACAATATTAGAAGAGAATATGGAGACGTTTTTTTCTTTACAGGATTAATTGATATCAAGAATTAATAATAGTATTAAATATTATAAAACCAAGGATTGTCGTCTATGAACATTTATTAAACAGAGCAATAATTGTTTTGCCTTAAAATAGAACATTAAGTGACTGAAGAAGAAATCATATACATTTTTTTTTAGCTTTAATATGAACGGTTCCAGAAAGTTTTATGAAGAAGTACCGTAAATATAATTTAAATATTTTATTAATTTATTTTTAAATATAAAATGTTATGTGAGATTAGGGAAAACATATAAACATAAATTTAGTAATATTAAAAAATTAAATATAATAGCTTGATAGAATGATAGAAATATTGTTTTAAAAATAAAATGTATGTATGGAAGTCTTATATCTACAAGAATTAATGGGATGGTGAAGCCTACAGAACGCGATCGAGAAGATAAAGATCGTTTGGTAATTTTGATATTTATTTATAATGCATAATGTATTTTTTTAGATCATCGATTGATTAAGAATGATGTGTGAAAGTTTAAATTATATGTACACATTTTATACAACATTTTAAAACATATTATGAGATAGGAGTAATTCTGAATATGCATGCAATAAGTTATTTAAAGTATAATTAATAATATAATTTAACAGAACAATTGTGTGATTCTTTTGAACTTTCATGTAAAAGTATTCAGATATTTTAAAAATAGTTTGTATATGATAAAATATACGAGGAAAGTAGTAAAAAGATTTTCTTATAGAACAGCGGAATAGTTTTGAAATAAATGAATTTTATTATTGTTAGAAATGCAGATAGGAATTTGTCGATGTACTGTATAGAAAAATCTTGAGAAATAAGATCGGATAGTGACTTGGTAGTACTAGTGGAGAGGAAACCAAGATGATGTTTTTTGTTAAGAAATAGGAAAAATAAAGTATTTGGATCATAGTTAGTTTGTGTGATTTCAGTATAGTTAACTAAGTCCTATGACTGAACACATATAGTTTGGACAGTGTTTTTGCGTATCTTTAAACTTTTTGATGTTATATAAAGCTGAAGAAATAGCTTTAGCATCATTCATATAATAGAGGTTGGTAGACAGGTAAAGGTCACTCCTCTATAGTGTCTTTTAAATTCACTGTGCCATTATTGTCAAGGTTTATGATGAGTAATATTCTAGTTATATTTTGATCCTATGCATCTATCTTCGCTATCCTTGTTTCGTGAATCTGCATCGTCAGAAAGATATTTTCAAAGAAATAATGAATAAAATAGAATCGAAGATGTTATCGTTTATGTAAGATTAGTTTATTTGCTGGAATGTATAGAATTGTGTAATTTTAAAATTGAAAGTCCAAAATATCATAAAGAGAGACAGAATCATATAATACAATTTAAAATTGATTCGGAAATGAATATAAGATTTTTTAAAGAGAAATCTAAACAAAGTTTTTTTTTAAAAGTGATAATAAAATTTTAATGTTTTTTAAATAATATTTAGAAAATAAATATTGCATATTTATTAAGAAAATAATTCAATAATGTGTAATAAACATATATTTGTGCATGGTATGTTAATAGTTGTAATTATATCATCCGAAGTAAGGCTTGAATGAATATATTAGGATTAATAAACATCGGATAATGAACAATAAAACTTAATACCGAATGTAGAAGAATGTTTGAATTTGTAGGATTCCATACAACTAATATAAAACCAGAATTTTATTGTTTTGTAGAATTTTTAATACGAATGTAATTTTGTAAAAATATAATTTTAATAATAGTAGAAATACAAAGTGTTAATGATAATTATATAAGAAATACATTTTGTAACAAGATAACCATAATAAGAAATCCAATGATAATAATACTGTATTTTCTTAAGCATTTAAAAAATAAGAGTTAACTAGGAAAATAAAATAGAAGTTTTATTTTTATTTTTATAAACTAATAAAATAATTTTGTGATAGGAGAGTAAGGATATCCAATGTACATAATGTAAAATATTGTTATGTATTGATGTTATTAATAAACTTTGTTGTAAATTTATTATAAAGTTTTGTGTCCTCGTTGTTATTTCTCCACATGGATGCATGAAATCACAATACATTTATAATTGAAACAGACATATAGTTTTGCACAAAAGGTAAACATAAAAGTGTTATAATAATTTTGAGAATTTATTGGTATGTTAAAATTAAAAGATCATAATTTTATACTATTTATTGGTCATAAGTTGGTTGCCACAATATTACATTAAAATATATGCTAATGTTGCCACACGTATTCTGTTGTCAGATTATTAAAATACTACCACGTACGTATTTATTTATTTCATTTAGGAAGAAATAAGATTATATTATACTATTATTGTTATTATTATTATTTATTATTGTTAGTTACTGCGTAGTGAATTATGACATAAAATTCCCTTTTCATAGTTTACTACCGTAATTTTAAATCAGTTAGAATACAATTTATGAACCTGAGATTTTATTTTATTTTATCTTATTTATTTTCTTCATTTTATTTAATTGAGCTAGATTCTTATTAAAAAGAATATTAAGATATGATTATTATTTTAATCGTAATGAATAGAGCTTAGAAAGTCGTAAGAATACTATGAGTTAGTTATTTGTTATAGTAAAAAGGGGGAATAGTGTTCTTATGCCATTGAGGTGGTATCATGTAGATAATATCTCAATGTAGTCTATCTCGTTCCCCGTATCGTCACTCCATGTCTCATGAAAATAGTAAATATTTGTTAATTCATTTTAAAAAATATAACCGTATTTGTATTTTAAAAATTAGAGCTAGTAATCATTTTAATTAATGCTGGATATTTCATTTATTTATTTGTTAACTGAGCTAGAACCCGGAATTTTAAACAGTATATATAAATTTTGGAGGACGAGCGGTGGGAGAGGTTAGAATATATATAGGAATAACTGAAACACAGGCTTATTCTATACCTGTGTCTATATATGTAATATATAGGGTATATGAGCACAGACTTTCAGATGACCCATCACTCTCCACTCTATTTAATAACACTGATACACTCAAGCCAATATATGCTGAAAAGATAAATAATCACCAATATACGTATTTCATGCTAAACCAGCAATCATCAGTTGGTCCAGATTATCATCTCCCACACATATATACCATAAGTGCTCAGATATATATTAGGATAGACAATGTTCATACTTTAATGGACAGGCTCCAATCTACTATACACTCCAACTCTTCAACCGTCCAACCAATGGAAAATCTGATGATGGAATGCTCGAAGGCCACCCTGAGGCCGAGATTCTTGTCATGCCCATGTTGACCTAAAGTCAATCTGAACCCCACATGTACAGGACATAATCCATTTAATGCATATGTAAGGATGGGCAGACATCTCTACAATGTAATAACTGAAACACAGTCTTATTCTATACCTGTGTCTATATTTGTAATATATAGGGTATAAGAGCACAGACTTTCAGATGACCCATCACTCTCCACTCTATCTAATAACACTGATACACTCAAGCGGTTGAAGAGTTGGAGTGTGTAGTAGATTGGAGCATGTCCATTAAAGTATGATGATTGTCTATCTTAATATATATCTGAGCACTTATGGTATATATGTGTGGGAGATGATAATCTGGACCAACTGATGATTGCTGGTTTAGCATGAAATACATATATTGGTGATTATTTATCTTTTCAGCATATATGTGCTTGAGTATCAGTGTTATTAGATAGAGTGGAGAGTGATGGGTCATCTGAAAGTCTGTGCTCATATACCCTAGATATTATATATAGGAATAGTAAAAGTAATCATGAGTTATTACTTGAGAGTTCATAAGACTTTAGGTGCACCACTGCACCAAATCGCACAGGACACCTGTATGCCACCTATAGAAATATGTTTGTAGAGAAGATTTATTCATACTGCAAGTGTCTTACTTCTCTTTACATTTAGTGTAATGACTGTCATCTGATCAACATAATTCAAACTGGACTATTACCTTTTTGCATAGCTATTTTCCAACCTTCAGAAAGATTTCACTGAATTTAAATTTGCAAACAGTTTGGGTTATTTAAAAATAAAATCAATAGAAAGACAACTGATACATTATTTAGAATTGCAACAAGGTAGTTTGTTTTCATGTGTCAAAGCATGGGCCTGGAAGCGAACCCGGGAAACTGCTTGTAAGTAGGCTGTGCACACCACTCAATCACCAACGCTTGAATTGCAACAAGATAGTTGATACAAAAAAGTAGCAATTTACGAGTAAATTTTCTGCTGAGATAAGACAGCGTGGGAAAAAATGAAAGAAAATAAAAATATATAAAATTAATCCATTAAGAAGAATTGAATATCCAGAATTCTGCAATAAGAAGAAAAGAGGGAAAATATTGCTAAACAGAGAGATGTCATTATGAATTGATAAATAAAAAATCCAAGTTAGATGTCACATGCCCTAATTTTAATAAAGCTTGTATTTACAAATGTTATATAAAAAGCCTGCAAAACAAGCTATTAACAAGCTTTGAGAATATCCTCAACCCCAGACCGGTTTCTGCATACCCCAGACCAGTTTGTGACAATGCTAGATGCAGAAACCGGTCTGGGATTGAGGATATTCTCAAAGCTTGTTAAGAACTTGTTTTGCAGGCTCTATATATAACAAGTCATTATGAATTATGTAAAATGGTTATGTAAAGAATTATATAACAATAAAATAACAAGAAAAGTATCCCCTAAAATTACTAAATATTTTAATAATTCAGCATGTTAAATAAAAAGAGAGTCATGAAATTAAATCTACAAAAAAAAAATCTGATAAAAAAAAGATGCAGGTGAAGAATAGAAAAACTATTGGCAAAGTTACATATCAAATGTTTAATATACAGGGTATATGAGCACAGACTTTCACATGACCCACCACTCTCCACACTATCTCATAACACTAATACACTTGAACACATATATGTTGAAAAGATAAATAATCACCAATATACATATTTCATGCTAAACCAGCAATCATCAGTTGGTCCAGATTACCATCTCCACACATATGCACTATAAGTGCTCAGATATATATTAAGATAGTCAAACCTCATTACTTTAATGGACAGGCTTCAATCTACTCCACACTCCAACTCCTCAACCGTCCATCCAATTGAAAATCTGATGATGGAATGCTCAAAGGCCACCCTGAGGCCGAGATACTTAAATGATAATTATGAACAAGATGATTGAAAAAATGCAATATTAAATAGGTTATTTTAAGGGGATGATAAGAAGATAGTAGATATTATAAACCTATCAGTCATTTATAATTTTTTTTTTGTCAGAGCAATTACAATTTGTCTACAATAAACTTTGGATTTTAACCAATCAAAGAACAGGGTGGATTTAGATGTGCATTTAGCATAGTGGATCACATTAAAGTATTGAAAAAAGTTATGAAAAGGGCCAATGAATATAAGTTACCATTATGCTTTGGTTTTGTAGATTATGAAAAGACATTTCATTCTATAAGCATTTTTACAGTGATTAAAACGTATCATAATGTGGATCCAGGATAATGCCATGTTCTGAAGAATATTTATGATAATGCAACAATAATGATTATATATATATATATATTTTTTTTTTTAAATTTTTTTTTTTAAACCCCCCCCCCACCGGTTCACTGTCTCTAGGGGGGGGAATAATAAAACAACTCAAAAATAAATATTTTATATTTTTATCAAAATTTCCATTTTGTATAATATTAACTATCTACTTTTATAAATATCTTAAAAATTTCTGAAGAATGCCATTCAAAAAACAATCTTCCAAGAACAGTAATTTTCACTCTATTGTTGACTTTTAGACTATAAGCTTGAGTGAGGTCGGAGTATTATAAAACTCATATTTCTAGATCATCCTATATTATTTTATCCCAGTTGATTACTCAAAGTAACAATAAAAGACTCTGTCAAGCATTGGTGGCCTAGTTGTTTGCTTTAGCTGCCTTCCAAGTAGCTGGTCAGGGTTCCCTTCCCAGTCAATGCATTTGACATATGAGAAAAGAAAAGACTCTATAGCAGAGTGAAGATAAATGCTATTAGAAAATTATTGTTTGAGTAATTTTATTTTAGAGAAAATTTGTTAATTATTTAGAGAAATGGATAGCAAATATTATAGGATATGAAACTTTTTGCATAATATACATGATATAATACAAAATATAATAACTTTATATGATGTTAGAAATAATTTTATGTATATGTGGTAAAACATAATACAAAAAAGCTTCTTCTTTGCAAATATATTTTTTTCCCCTATCAATGTGATGGAACTATTTTAAAGTTTCAATTAACATTACACATATAGTAAACGATATCTGTCTTTTTTCGGATGTAAAATAAACTACAAGCAAGAAAAAAAAACCTTTAAATAATATATAATTTTCGATTCATATTTCATTATTCAATTATTAGTTAAATTAATTAATGCTTTATATGTATTCAAACAGTTACGGTTTCTGTAGCTAATATAATTCATTTCATATATTTTATATCTGTTAGGTTCATTAATATAGATGCAGGTTATATATTTTTACACATTCTGTTTACCTCTTTTATTAATAGCATTATTATTGTCTTTTGCTCTTTCGTGAAATTCTTTCTTTGTATGTCCTTAGTAAATCATATTGAAATTTTTACAATTATTTTATACAATTTCTTTTTATATTTCACAACATCTCTTATTTTATAATAACCTATTAATTTATCTACATTTTGATAATTTGTCTATCCTATATTTATGTTTTTATCTATATAATTTTTTTAATGTATTATATATCTCTATTATTTATATATAAAATATCAGTTATTTTAACTAATAATATGGATAATGAAAAATGAAAGGAAAATCATATAGTATAACATTTATAAAGCTTTTCTTCTTCCTTGTATTTATTATATTATTGTTATCATTGGTTTTACTTAATTTTACATAAGTAATATTTACTAAGGTAATAAACCTCAAGAGTGTGTGCTTGAAAATGGGAAGGTAGTGACCTCTACAGATCTTAATCACAAGCTTACGCTTTGGAAGAAAAGAGGGGAACCTTTCTTTACTTCAACATACTTTTTATATAAATAGGTGAAGCTGAAGCGGTTAGATCTGAGAGCTTGAAGCTATTCAATACTTCACTGATTAAGTCCACAATTCCTGTTACCAATTAGTACTCGCGCGAAATCTTTCGATTTATAACGAGTCAATGGAACGATCTTATAGTTAGAAATCTATTACGATAATTTAAAGTTGTAATTATAAATTTATTTTACATATAAAAATGAAGGGTGTGGTTTTGCAAGTTTTTCACAATAATAAGAGTAAACAATTTTTTTATATACAAACACACACAATTATTGATGTTATATAAAGGTATTCTATTTTATATTCTATTATGTCATTTGTTTTAGTTTATGAAAAAAAAAATAGCATAATGAATTAAATTTATTTCCATTTTTTATGGTAATACAAAATGAATTAAATGTTAATAAAATAATATGAGTTAAAAAGAAACCAGAAAATAATTGCAGAGGACATAAAAAAAAATGTATTCAAGTACACCAAATTTTTTTTCAAATATACACATATGAATAAAACAAAACAAGAACAAAATAACATACATGTAATCAAAACATAATAAATATATTAGAAGGTTCAACCTTAGTACATACTTAAAGAATACATTATTTTGTATTAATTTTAAACCTTCTAACACAGTGGTATTCAATCTATGAGTCGTGATTGCAAACGGGGTCATGGAAAATAACCTTGGGGCCACAAGATGGATGAAAAAATTGTAAATAAATTTAATTGATTACAAATATATCATTGACAAAAATTTTTGAAAAAAAAATATTAATTTTTAAAATGTGAGATTTTATTAAATTCTAGAAGATTACTCTATTTTAAAAATGACAACTTCAAAGAGATAGAGGTTTGGATATGTCTCGGATGACATTGTGTTATTTGGGTTGGCATGTTACCTCGATGACCCATGTGGGGTCGTACTGCTAAAATGTTTGAATACCACTGTTCTAACATATTTATTATGTTTTTATTACATGTAAGTTATTTTTAATTTTTTTTTATTAATATGTATATACTTTAAAATTTTTTGGTATACTAGAGGACATTTTTTTATATTCACTGCAGATACTCACTGGTTTCTTTTAATTTTACATTATTTTATTGATTTTTAATATATTTTGTATTATCATCAAAAATGGAAATAAATTAATCACAGAATTAAAACTAGTTGGAGTGTTTTTGCTAGAAGTAATTTAATATTAAAATGAAATATGCCTATATATTTGGAAACGAAAGTTTTTAATAAATATGTTTTATCAGCTCATAGTTATGATCTCAGACTTGGACACTAATTAGAAGGGCAAAACATAGATTTCAGATCAGTCAAAGAAGTATGGAGAGATTCATGTTATGAATAACAAGAGATTGAAAATGAAATTCATGGGTAAGAGAAACAGCAGGTTTTACTGACATCATTGAAATAATTAAAAAAATGAAGTCATAGGGACATATTGCTATATAGATGGACAGTTAAAATCTTAAACCAAATTCCAAAAGATTGTAAAAGACCCAGAAAGAAATCACATATGAGATGGATAAAATAAGGCAGTGTGCAGAGGTGATTTGGAGAAGAGAGGCTAGAAATGGGAGAAGATGAATTTGAAAAGACCTTCATCTTGCAATGGATTGATAATGATCGACAATAACGTTGGTAATTGAAATATACATAAAATGAGAGTGAAAATTAATATCTTAATATTCTTAATATTTTTAAATGTTTAACAAATATTTAATAAAAATGATAAATAATAAATTCCTTTATTCTAGATAAATGGATAAAATAAGAAGAAACAAAACAGCAACAAATAAGCTGTATTTTTATATTGGACTATTTCCATCATCTAATATGTGTGTTGAATGTCTTTAGAAAAGTTTAATTTTTAGTTAAATATTCCAAATGCATTCAACTGTTAGTAATATCACAGCAAACAGATTAGTATATGCACCAACTGTTAGTAATATCACAGCAAACAAATGTTAATAATATCACAGCAAACAGGTTAGTATATGCACTAACTGTTAGTAATATCACAGCAAACAGGTTAGTATATGCACAACGTTTCGAGAGGTATTTTTCTCCCCTCTTCTTCAGGTGTTGCTGGCCTGACCAGTGACAGTACTAGCATGGGATTCGAACCTGGGTCCTTAGATTGGTCAGGCCAGCAACACCTGAAGAAGAGGGGAGAAAAATACCTCTCGAAACGTTGTGCATATACTAACCTGTTTGCTGTGATATTACTAACAGTTAGTGCATATACTAACCTGTTTGCTGTGATATTATTAACATTTGTTTGCTGTGATATTACTAACAGTTGGTGCATATACTAACCTGTTTGCTGTGATATTACTAACAGTTGAATGCATTTGGAATATTTAACTAAAAATTAAACTTTTCTAAAGACATTCAACACACATATTAGATGATGGAAATAGTCCAATATAAAAATACAGCTAGAACACCATCATCACAAACCTTCAGAAAAACACAGCAACAAATAAGATTTGTAATAACTTTAATAACAATATATTTGATATTATTTTAGAACAAAAATTGATCTTAAAATAAAATATTTATATATTAGGATTTTATAAAGATAATTATGATGTCAAAATTGATCGTGGAAGTTGTGAGGTGGTTTATGATTGTCAGAACGGAAACAACTATTTTAAAAAATTAAATAGAACAATTAATCATCATTAAACATGTTTGCCATTTCACATATTACCACAAAACAAATTATCAAATAAATTTAAACATTGATGCTATACTATCAAGTCTGATAAAAAATATTTAAGAGTGAAATTATACTGAATGCAATGAAGAATTGCATGTGAATACAAACAAAACATGATTACAGTTAACTAATAATTTGGTAATTTAAATACAAATAGAAAATTATACAATGTGGACACATTTATATGGTTTCATGAAAAATCTATCCAGTCATGTAAATTATAATTTATATATGTCATTTGTACATGGATGTCTGTATATTTATAAGAAATACACACATATGTGATTATAATATAGAAGTAAATCGTTTACATAATGCTATATACAAATTCACATATTGGAAAATCACTGCTACCTAAAGAATAGATGAAATTCAGCAGTGCTGCCAGTAACACAAAGTCAAAATAAAACAGCATAGGTCAAAGTTATACTCTTACTTATTCTCTACAAAAATAATACATATATTGAAATTTAGGTTTATTTGCATTGGAAGCATAAAACTTAATTATCTAAGATCTCAATAACAATAAAACATATTTCATGTTTCTTATAGAAAAGTAGATTAATCAATATTCATTTTACATTTTGAAAAACTCTAAAACATAATTATAACAATCCTTTAGGAAGTGGTAATTTTGATCATACTAAAATACTTGCTAATTTGGAAAAGTATGATTTGAAGACTGTGAGAGAGTTAAATGAAATATTAAAAAGATTAATTGGTTTAATGGAACTGATAAAGCACAACATATTTGAGTCTTATGAAGACCACTTATTTATCCTCTTCTTCTAATATAAATGTAAAATCAATTATTGGTGAAACTGATGAAAATAAACATGTTGATAATTTATACATTTGAATGCTCAACTATTTTATGTCCAATCTCTTTCTTTATCTCACACTCAATCTCATTACTATTTGAAATCTATGAATTTAAAATATCATCTACACATTTTTCTTTTCAAAATAGTTCATAATTTCCCATATATGTCAATGAATATATCAAATTTCTTTTTTTAAAAACTTGTTTTAATATGACTATAGTAAAAACAAAATACTTCCAATGTTAGAACTATTTTTTATAGTCTTTTTCAAGGAACACTAAAAAAAATACAAATATATAATAATAAATATCACATATTCTAAACAAATGCAAAAAAAAATATTAAAAAATACTAAAAATTCTCTTTACTTCAAAACCTTTTTCTATTATGAACAATCTCAACTTAATCAAATTTTTTTACATTTATATACCCATCCAAAAAGTACCTTAAACATTTAATTAATAAACATATTATTTTTTTTATTTGCTATTAACAACTTGTTTAATTCAGGTTTAATTTCATAATATAAATTCCTCCCTTTATCATTCTTTCATAGTATGACTTTATACATTCTAAAGGTTTTATTTCAAAATCTTTATGTTTAAATTCATTCATATGATTGTAAATAGCAGAATTTTAATCACTTAAATGCTGTTTTAATATGTTTCCAATTTATTTTTTGTAGTCCCCACATCAGATGTCATATGTTGGAACTACAAAGAATAAATTGGACATTAGATTAAAACAGCATTTAAGTGTTTAAAATTATATGAATAAATTTAAACATAAAAAATTATGAAAGAAAACCTTTAGAATGTATAAAGTCATACCATGAAAGAATGATAAAAGAAGGGATTTACATTAGTGAAATTAAACCTCAATTAAACAGGATGTTAATTCAAAAGAAAAAAGAAAATAATAGGTTTGTTAATTAAATTTTTAAGGTATTTTTTGGATGGATATATAAATGTAAATAAAATGATTAAGTTGAGATTGTTTGTAATAGAAAAAGGTGTTGAGGTAAAGATAATTTTTAGTATTTTTTAATATTTTTTGCTTTTATTTGGAATATGTGATATTTATTATTATATATTTGTATTTGTCTTTTTTTATTTTTTAGTGTTCCTTGAAAAAGACTATATGAAATACTCAAAACATTAGATGTATTTTATTTTTATTATAGACATATTAAAACAAGTTTTGAAAAGAAGAAATTTGATGTATTCATTGACATATATTTAAAATCTAATGGTTTTTCTTTTAAAAGTTCATTTTGAACATGGCGGATGCTATTTAGTCGAAACATTGGGAATTAACCAAAATACTAACACATGGTTTAACCAAAAAACTATTTTATTTACATCATATAACTGTGAAAACATTAAATATAATACATATAAATGTTTAATATTAAAAATAAAAATTCATGCCACAGCACAATAAATATTTAATAATACTCTCTAACTTAGATTACCAACAATAATTAACAAGAAAAGATATATTAAAGATAATGAATAGTCAAGCGTTGGTGGCCTAGTGGTTAGCATAACTGCCTTCCAAGCAGCTGGCCGGGGTTTGCTTCCCAGTCAACGCTTTGCCATATATATATAAGATAACGAATAATGTAAATTATAAATAGAGGAAAAAGCATCGCTATTTTAACTTATTATTAAAGTTGTAAAAATATAATTATCATAATTCGGTTTTTTATTGATGTATAATGTATGTGATAAGTATATGAAAGAAGAAAAAAAAATAACTAAATTTAGATATCATTGATACATTTATTACAATGGAGAGGAGAATGATTCATTATATAACCTTTTCAATGTTATTAATTTATTAAAGTATTTGCAGCACCTATTCTTAAACATCAAACATGAATTTAACCAACTTCTCAACTTAATATAACTATTTTAATTTAAAAGTTAAATATAACGCAAAAACACACTTTTTTATAAATATTATATTTTCATTTTATTTATGTGTCCTCCTTAAAAATGTGTTTTAAAATTACGGTCTTACAATATAAACTTTCATTTTAAAGTCCATCATAAAAAAATATTTAAAAAATTCATAACATCATATCAATTGAAGGAATTCGGTTTTTGCTGATACTTTATATCCCCCCAAATGTTTTAACAGTATTTTCTTTATTATATAAACAGTTTTACAAGTATTTAAAAAAGTAATGTATAAAGAATTCATAAAATTTGTTATATAATATACTTAATCTTTATATAATAAAATAAAAAAATTAATAATTTTATGCTCAATCTTTTCAGAACATATTAAATCCCAGAGAGGCAAAACTCTCCATACAATAGTGTAACTCAATGTAGCCATAATAATCAATGGATGCATGAAGGTTTGTACATAAAATTCCTATCTAGTGCCTACCCATCTGAAATCTTCTGACTGGTTTCTAGCTTGTGGCTTTCAGCAGTGAGGTGATTTGGATCTGAGAGCATTTTCACATAGAACTTAGGATCTAATGCAATCCCCCACCCCCAGCTAACTTTTACATTATTGAGTTCAGATCTATATAACCATACAACCAAATGAGCTTAAATTAAAAATATTATTGTGTTTTTATTTTGGACTCAAAGCTTTATAGAGCTAATAATGTAAAAAATAGATGCTGGAAGGTTGCATTAGATTTTAAGTTCTAGGTGCAGTGCTTTCAGATTCAAGGCTCCTCACTGATGAAAGCCACAAGTTAGAAACTAGTCTGGGGAATTTGGATGAGTAGGCACTAGATAGAGATTTTATGCACAAACCTTTCTCCATTCATTGATTACTTTGGTTTACACTGAGTAGTGCTATTGTATGGAGAGTTTCGCCTCTGAAAAAATAGCTTGGGTAAGCATAAAGAATTGTGATCATGTGATGTTGAATGGCAAAATATTGACTGAGATGCTCATTTGAGGAACATTACTTCATTGAAATTTGTTTCCAACATAGTTATATTAGCTGATATTTATTCAGTAAAAATCAATTGCTTATTCTGAATTACAGTAAACTAATAATTTTTTTTAAATGAAAATGAATATAATTTAGTTTCAATCTTTATACATAGATGTCAGAAAGAAACTTAAGTTTTAATTTGTTTTGAAAATTTATTTTTGCAAATTAAATATATATATATATACTTTTGGCATTTCAGTGACATTTTTAATAATAAAATTAAAATATATTTTATTTTCGATCTACTAACATTTTTTTTAAAGAACAAAAGAATCCACTGATGAACTGTTATAAATTTAGATTCAATTGCAAGTTTTTGTCTCCTTTTCAATACAAATTAAAGCCGCAATAATTTTAAAAAGTATTTCATGTTTTTAAATAAATTTATTAAATATTAAAATCTTAATTATTACAATAATAATTTGTGTGTTTTTTATTTTGGAAAATAAATTCAAACTCGAGGCAAAATGTATATAAACTTAACATTTTAAGTCTCATCTTTTATTATGTGTAGATTTCAGTTAAAAGAATTTATAGAATAAATACTAAATTTTAAAAATATTTGCACAATTATGCTATAATTTCAAAGTCAGGGTGTTTTAAAATTACAAATAATTATTTACAAGAAAATAAATTTATTCAAATATATAAAAACAATAGTGTTAGAGCATAGGATAATATAAAAATCTAAAACTGCTGAGTGAGCTTAATTTAGGTGAAACAAAAATTATAGATGTGATTTAAGTTAGCATTATTTAAACTGTATTATTATTATTATTATTATTATTATTATTATTATTATTATTATTATTATTATTATTATTATTATTATTATTATTATTATTATTATTATTATTATTATTATTATTATTATTATTATTATTATTATTATTATTATTATTATTATTATTATTATTATTATTATTATTATTATTATTATTATTATTATTATTATTATTATTATTATTATTATTATTATTATTATTATTATTATTATTATTATTATTATTATTATTATTATTATTATTATTATTATTATTATTATTATTATTATTATTTAAAAAAAAACATTTACTTGATACATTTTTGCTTAAAAAGACATAAGTTTCTATGGTTATATAAAGTACATTTTATTTTATCTTTGAAGATTACACTATGTATTTATTATTATGTCCAAAAACTATTCCAAATTATTAATTTGGTTTTAAGGACGCATCACAAAGTCCAACTTCCAAGTTATTGTCTTACAATAAGAAACTAATGTATTTAACTGGAAATCTAATGTATCTAACTTAAATAATTTGATTTTTTTTAATAAAAAAAAGTATATATATCTTATATGAGAATGCTGTAATGGATAAGTATCAAGCTATAAACATAGGCTTGGAAAATTCATCTGATAAATTATGATTACTCGTGAAATACATGCAGAATGAGATTTATTGTGTGAGTTTTGCTCTGAGGGATAGTTGTGATAACATGGACTCCAGATAAAAAATGCATTAGAGAAAACCCAAAAAAAAATTGTATATGTATATATCCCTTAGAAACCAGTAAACACCTAGACAATCCCAATATAGCTACCAATCAACAATTTAAAATTGTTGTCAAGGTGACCTCATTTTAAAAATAAAGGTGGAATCCATTTATTGTTATTTTATTGCAGAATATAATTAAAAAAATATGTTTGCGTAAATAGAACAAACATTATTTTATTTAAACTTTCTAAATATTTTTTTTAATGTTTCAAGCTTTAATGTTGGATGAAAAAATAGGCTAACTTCTTGCTGAACTCATATTTCTGTTAATTGTTATCAGTAGAAGCACACAAGTCAGTTGAAATTCAGCATAGAAACACAAATTTCATTTAAGTATGCTTATAAAGTTTAATATGATTTTAAAACATGAACAGAAAAATAGCAATAATTTAACAAAAACCACTTAGTTATCAACTTAACAATATTAAAACAAGGCATAGCCTTTAAGCAAACTCATTTATTATAAATAACCCTGTTTTAAAATAATTATTTAAATATGTAATCATTGTATTAGTTATTTACCATCACACATTACTTTATTTATACCCTCTATAATTTTTTTCCAAATGATTCAAGTAGCAACGTGTAAAGAAAATATCAAACACATGCTTGTGTCAATTAAATATAATATTATGACCGTCATGGTAAATCAGTTGGATTCCAACAAACACAGCAATTAAATATAATGGAAATAAACTAAAAACAATCCAATGTTATTCAAAAGTAAGTTTGATATTAACATAAATCTAATGTGCTTTCAAAGAAAATGTTAACTGACATGTGATATACTTTATTTTAGAAAAATATATATATATTGGGAGACAACACCAATCAAGATCATACTAGTTGATTTCAAGCAATAATCCTCCCCAATCCTATATTTTCATTATAGTAGTTGAACTTAAAATATATTTTTCAGATGTGATTAATAATTAAAAGAACACTAGAATAAAATTGTTTATTGAAGATAGAAATACTTATGAGAACAACAACAAAAAATAAACTCCAAAAAATTGCTTTAACAAATTTTAACAAAACAAATATTAATTATTCCATAAAACAAATTAATAATAACATGAAGGGATAAAACCTTTGACAGATACACCTTAAAAATGCTTATGTGACAGCCAATCAGATGTAATAATGACTGCACATGGAACTTTTAATTCAAAAACACAAGGCAGATATTTTACAATAAAAAGATGGAACAACCTTCTTTTTTTCATGTGTCAAAGCATTGGCCAGAAAATGAACCTGAGAACTTGGGACAACTGCTTGTAAGACAGATGTGCTGACCACTAAACCATGAACACTTGACAAATTTATATATAAATAAGCCAGACTCAAGCATTTTGAACTGAGAACATGAAGCTTAAATACCTTCACATTTCATTTACTAAATATTATATATAAATAAACAATGTTAAATCTTTCAATTTACTACAAAGTAATTTTCAAATCTAATGAAATGATAGTAACAAATGTAAATATATTAAATTTATTAAGCACATAAGCATTGTTAAGACACATTTATCAAAGGCTTCAGCCTTTCACATTATTATTATATAATCTGATTGTACTTAATAAATGTAATATATTTACATTTTTTACAATCATTTCAGTAGATTTGAAAATTACTTCATAGTAAATTGAAAGATTTCACATTGTTTATTTAATTATAATATTTAGTGAATTAAATGCGAAGGTATTTTAAGCTTCATGCTCTTAGTTCAGAATGCTTGAGTCTGGCTTATTTATATATTAATTTAAGTAGAGAAGAAGGTAGTTCAATCTTTTTCTCCTAAAATATGTGCCTTGTGTTTTTGAATTGAGAGATCCATGTGCAGTCATTATTACATCTGATTGGATGTCACATAAGCATTTTTAAAGTGCATCTGTTAAAGGTTTCAGCCTTTCATGTTATCATATCATCTGCTTGCATTTAATAAATAAAACAAATTAGAAAAATAATCATTTGTAAAATATGATATATATTTTTACTTGCATATGTATCAAAAATAGATTGATTTTTATATACATACATCTCTATTTTCTGATTTATCCAGTAAGTAATTAATTTTATTTTTAATATTACTTTGTTTTGAGATAAGCATAAAACATGTGCTGGCCAAAAACTAAAATTATTATTTGTATTAAAAATGAATAAATTATAATATATATATATATATATATATATATATATATATATATATATATATATATTATAATTAATGTTTTCACGGTTATATGATGTAGATAGTACAGTATTTTTGTGTATGAACCATGTTTTATTTTGCATTACAATCCAATATTTTGATGGACTAGCAACCACCATTATCAAGGTTAACTTTTGAAAGAACAATAGTTAGATCTCATAGAATAACATGACTCAGTGCAAGATGAGAAGTGAGATTCAACTTGAAGTAGTTCAGCATTCACAATATGAGGCTTATCAAAATGGTTATTTCCCTCAGTTTTTTCACCGATTAATTTCAAGTTAATATTAGATTAATATTAGATGAAATTAATAGGTGAAAAAATTGAGGGAAATAAACATTATGATAAGCCTCATATTGTGAATGCTGAACTACTTCAAGTTGAATCTCACTTCTCGTCTCCCACTGAGTCACGTTATTCTTTGAGATCTAATGATTGTTCTTTCAAAAATTAACGTTGATAATAGTTGTTGCTAGTCCGTTGAAATATTGGATTGTAATGCAAAATAATACATGGTTCGTATCCAAAAATATTGTATTATATATATATATATATATATACCAAAGTTCACATGATATATATATATATATATATATACCAAAGTTCACATGATATTCACTTATTTAACAAATTATTTAGTTTAATAAATACAGAAACAACAATTATATTAGCTTTATGAGAATTTAAAACATACAATTTTATTAAAAAATAAAGCTTGTATATACACTGAACAATGTTTAACTATAATTTTTGATAATTGATTTTTAGATCCCATTATTATTATTATTATTATTATTTACTATTTATAATTCTTGATTAGAACATTTAAAACTTTACAGTGCATTTGTATTGAATTAGTAATGATTTTCCAAAATTCACTGAACATGTGGATCTGTTCTCTTTTAAATTATTTGACCAGTGTAGAAATAGTTTTATAAGGAGTTTTTAATATTTTGGGATACTAATTTATTGTTCATTTAAGTGATTTAGAAACCATATTTATTTTATTAGCAATTCAAAAATTGTTGGGCTTATAATTTAATTCATTCCTAAATTTATCATAACAAATAAGTTGACGGCTTCATGAGAGTTCATACTGTTCTTTTATATAAATTTCAAATAAGTGTTTTTTTTGCATTCTCTCCTCTTTACATTAATGAATCAGACTTTGAATCCAAATACTAAATTTTAGACAGCCATACACAATTTCCCCTAGTGTTAATATTATAATAAAGACATTATTATGGATAAGAATTATTGTTCATGCAAGATTGAATGGTATGGATGCAGTCAACTTTCAGTTAATTTATTGGTTTATGTTACTAGCATTGATTGTTATAGTTTGAGCTTTAATAGATGTTGATCTTATTTTTGTTAACTTATTTTCTTATTGGAATACCATAATTGGATGGTGATCATATGAAGAATGAAATTAAATATGTCATTTATTTTATAGAGTCTAAGTTTAAATACATCAAAAATCTATGTTTATATTCTTTAAATGATAATCAAAAATAGAATGAAGTTTAACCCATTGTAAAAAATAAAAATAATGTAAAAAATAAAAATAATGGTGATTTAATATCTTCTTCAGTTTTCTTTGATCACAAAAAAACATGTAAATATAAATTTAAATTTAATTTTGAAAATTCTTCATGAAGAGATAAACCATAGTAAAAGAAAAATTAAAGAGGCAATTTTTATAAACAGAAATAAAACGCATTTAATAAATCGACAAGCTTCTAACATTAAAATACGAGATTCGTGGAATTTGAATTGATGACGTTTGCTACCGCTTTTGGTTTTTGAATTTAATGGCAGTTGAGGCAGGTTAGAAAGTAACCGAAAGTACTTCTGCGGATTTTAAGATTGTTTGTAATTGTTTATAAACCGTTAAAAATATTATTTCAATTATAATTATATATATATAACATATTTTGCGGGTTCATCCATGTTAAAAAATTTAGACATTTCATCTTAGTCACACAAGTCATCCACTGGGTAATAAAAAAAAAGCTCTGTTCAGTAAATATTAATTTTATAAAAAAGATAGATGTCACTATGTATGCAATGTGGATTTTATTATAGTGGTGAAGAGTGAGATAGAAGAATAGATGTATTAATAAAAATAAGGAGTTGGAGAGATGGAGAATTAATATGGAGAGTAAAGAAAGTAAATGTATATAGAAGTAAACAGAATATTGGGTATGAGTTAATTTACAATATTAGCAAGAAAAGTGGTTCATTATTTAAGGCTTGAATGGGATCAATAGCAACAAGGGAATATACACATAAATTCAGAAATGTGTGTGATTTATTCTGCAAGTTATGTAAGAAAGGCATGAGAAACATTAGGCATATGCTATGAATGTAATTGGTTACAAAAAGAGAGTACAGATAATGAAGTAGTGGAAGAATAAATATAAACAAAGTGATTATACAGAAAGTTGGTTCTTAGTTTTTATGCTGAGTTTGGAAAATATAAGGGGGATCTAAATATAAAGGCCATAGAATGGTCAAAGGTGATATTGTGGAAATTGGATGAAGCAGGATGGAGGAGAATATGGGGAAAACTTAGAGTGGGAATGGAAAGAGGAAGTAAAATGGCTAACAAGTTTCTCAGAGCATAGTGGTTGAGAGAATCCTGACTTCAATAAAGGAGAATCCACAGTACATCACATTGTATTGTAATTGTAAATTAATTAAAGCACATTGAAAAGGTAAAAAAAAATATTTGCAGAAAAGAGCTGTTTTGTGTATAATTATTATTATATATATTAATACTATTATATAAATGATATTTGATATTATATCATTGATTTAATTAAATATTTTTTAAATAATAATTTACAATATTAGAAAATAAACTAGAAATATTTTGACATTATTCCAAAAAAGTCAGATTGAGTTTTTTAAAAATTTCACATACAAAATATGTTCTTTCTAAAATACTTTTAGTAAATTAGTTGTTTGTTTTTCAACAAATATGTCAAAATTAATTTTATTTTACCATAAATTCTATTTAAATCGAAGGCTACATGAATAAAAAAAATAATGTTTTGGTTTGAGCCTTGATTTAGATATGATCAACAAAGAAGTAAAAACAATATAGCTTTTGATTAACTTATTTTAAATTGAAGTAAAATAAGTGAACCTAATAAAAAATAAAAATGGGCAGAATTTTAACAAAAAATAATATATATATATATAATGGATGTTCAAATAAAAATATTTAGTGTGTAGAGGTAAAAAAAGCCAACAAACTCACCACACTGGCTAATGCATGTTGGTGAGCAGCTCATCCATGTTCATATACTATATCAATAATCACATAGTAGTAACAGCTGCAATGACAAGAACGTATGGATTGGACATTAGGAATTTGCCCTGCTCAGTTCCTTTAAGGCCTCCAAGATGAATCAAAGGGTCTCCTTTCCGTTAACAGCAAACTCCTTTCTGATAATAGATGGATAATAGATGGACAATTGAAATTTTGAACTGGAATCCAAGGGATTGTAAAAGACCCTGAAAGAGACCACATGTGAGATGGATGGATGAAATAAAAAATATGTAGGGGTGATGTGGAGAAGAGAAACTAAAGATAAGAAAAGATGGATTGAACTTGGAGAGACCTTCATCCTGCAGTGTATTGATAATAGTTGATGATGATGAGTGTGTAGAATTTCCCATTAATAATTATTTATTGAGAAACTTCTAATTTTTAAAATATTCAAAGGTTTTAATTTTTTCTTCTCTCTCTTGAATAGAATCACATATTTCTATTTTAAATATTAAATGTTATCATCTGGATTTATGGGAATGAAAGAATGATGTTGATTTTCAGGATCACCTCATGGTGTTTCTGTTCTGGAAAAAAAATTATAGTGCAAAAGTAGTTGTTGATTTTTTTCATGCCTTAATACTAGTCAAGTAAATTGTGTATAATTTGATCAAACAATAATTAAATAGAAATGAGGAGATAATATCCATTAAATAAAGAGAGAAGCTTTAACCTTTGTTGTTACCAAGAAATTTTTAATTACTACTAATTGAAAATTTTTAAGGCTAAGAAAGTGTTGTTCATAAACCTATAATAGCTATGTGGTTGAGTTTAGTAAAAAGGGTCCTCTTTTATTTCAAACTCAAGTTCTTACATGAGTTTAAATGTATAAAGCTCTTTTTATAGGTGTGTGACTGTGAAAGAATAGCATCTTTCTTGACATTCTGCAAATAATATTTTTAATTACTCCAGAGAATTGTCAATTAGTAGTAATTGAGTATTTATTGGTAGCACAAAGATTAAAGTCTCTCTTTCTATTTAATGGATAGTGTCTTCTCATTTATATTTATTATTATAACAACAACCCATAAAAAACATTTAATTCAATATATATATATATATGATCACTAGATGGAGCTTTACCAATAGCTCCTAATAAGCTTTGTTTACATACACGCTGAAAGAGGGAATCAGAATTCAGTATCTTTTTCGGGTCTCCGCCTTCAGACCATGGTTTCGAGCTAGTTGGCTCATGTCAGTGAAGATTGGTTTTAGTCTTCCAACCCTTCACTGATGTGAGCCAACTAGCTCAAAACCATGGTCTGAAGGTGGATACAATGAAAGAGATATATAATTCTGATTCTCTCTCGACGTTTATGTAAACCAAGCTTATTAGATGCTATTGGTAAAGCTCCATCTAGTGATCATAAAATGCAAGCTAGAAGCATGTTACAAAATTTATAACTTGTTTTGTTTATCATATATATATATATATATGAAATTCTTAAAGTTTTATATACATATATTAGTATATTTGATTTTGTGTTTATTTTGTCAGTATGATTAAATTTTCATTTCAATTTCCAGTCACTGATAGCTAAATAAATTAAACGAAATACCATCTACATTGATACTATTTCCACTTTCAGCAAAAATATGAAAAATGAACAAATTTGTAATTGAATATTCCCAGATTTTCATTTTGCTAGATTTTTTAAATTGATGTATAACACAATCTTATTGAAAATGTTTCTGATCTCTGCTTTCAGAAGCTGTTATTCTGTAAATAATCAAATAATTTTTTATAAATAATAATTTCATTACTTGACATTTATTAATTAAAGGTAATTTTTATTTGAGGAAAAAACTCAAAGTTTTAAATTATAAAACAAAATTATTAGTTTACGTCCTATCCCCTCCTCTTCTCTTTCTTTTCTATATAAATTTAACAGTTACATATGAGTACAAGCTAGACATACAAGATCGGAGCTCACCTAACGATTTCCTCTATCCAACAACACTCGAGTTTCAGAACACTAATTATTTGTGGATTTATTTATTTATGAGAAAAATTATTAATAAACAATTTTTGTAAGTAATATCTTTTAATAATTTTAAAAAAAAATCATTCGAATATTGTTTTTTTAATCGTGTAAAGAAAGAAATGAAATCCAAGAAAAGAAAAAATGGATCTTCATTCGATTAGTCCCTGAAGATCAAATGAGAACCGATGTAGATACCATAGTGGAATGCATATACTCTAATAAATTATTAAATTTAATTATTTGATTTAAAAATGCACATTTTGTTCAAATTAATAAGTAGAAATAATAGAACAGTTTATAAGAAGTTCCAATATCAGGAATGGCAGAAATGGGTCACTATCAAAAATCTTTGACCTTCAAAGTTTACCCTTAACTACTGGTTAAAATAACACAGAGCCAAATAAAAATTTACTTTAAATAACTGTATAAGAAATGAGTTTGCTGCTAACTAAAATAAGACTCTTTGATCCATCTTGGAGGCTTTAAATAAATAGATCATGGTAAATTCCTAATGTCTACTCCATACATTCTTTTCATTGCAGCTGTTATTACTGTATGATTATTCATATAGTATATAAACATGGATGGGCCGCTCACCAGTATGGTGAGTTTATTGACTTTTCATCTCTGGTTTAGATCAGAATACCAGGTCTTTCTTCTCTGTTGCCTAATAGCTCTTAACTGAAATATCAATTAAATATTTTTGAAGGCAGAATTAAGGTGTTCATGAATAATCTTTTTAATAGATTTTAACAGTTATAATAGTCAAAAATAAGTCATGGCCTTTATTATCAAGAGGCTATAAAGTTGCTAGCAAACACAGCAGCTGGTGGGCAAGAGTGAAAATTGCTAAGGATCTTCTGATTGTAGACCCAGACTGTCATTTGATGATAACCTTTTATTTTGTACTTACATCTGCAGATCACTTTCCAATAGAAGAAAGATTGCAAGAATTGCCTAATATTAAATGAGACACTATTGGGCTTTTTGAAGTTAAAAAAAGGTGAAGATACAATTAATTTAAAATGTGAACATGTACTGTACTACAAAGACACATACATTAGAAATACAAGTGGAATGGGATTTATTATAAATAAAAAGTTGAAGAACATCATTGTGGAGATTGATTTGCTTATCAAACAGTGTGCAAGAATAGTTATTCAACTTGGTACCAGATATTAAATAGAGATACAGATAATTTAGGTCTATGCCAACAAGTTTCATTGACATAGAGAATTTTTAAATAGATGTAGAAAAGGCTTTTGATCAAAGCAAACAACATTTTACAATTGTCATGGCAGATTTTAATTTTAGAATTGGTAAACAATTGAATGATGAAAATACTATAAGTAAATTTGATTATGATGTTAGAAATGAAAAAGGACATATACTTGTGGAGTTTTCAAGGACAAAAACCTTTATATTATGAATTCTTTTTTTAAGTAAACTGATAAATGGAAATGAATGTAGAAACATCCAAATAAAGGTACACTAGAATTGGATTATACTTTGACTAACAGAAAATGTGTATTTCAAAATTGTAATGTTATTAATAATTTTAGCATAGGATATGATCATGGATTGAGTGAGATATAAAATACTAATTAAGGCAAAACTAGAGAGACAAAAAATATTAAAAACAATATACAGTATTTCTCATCGTCAGAATTAGTCCAATGAATTTAAATTAGAACTTGCAAATTATTTTCAAAATATTAACAGATACTGAACATGATTCAGATTTGAAAACAAAATCAATAGAATAACAAATACATTTTTATAAACTGCAACAAAGAAAGCTAATACAAAAAGCAGCAATTGATCAGTTTTTTCTTAAAACTAAGTTATTCATAACAAAAACACTTCATCCAGATTTAATTCCATTATTAATTTTATCCATCTTATTTCCATCTGTATTAATAATCTAACCAAAATAATTGTACATGATAACACCTAATCAGAAATTGCATTGAACACTGTTTTAAATGTTTTATCACTTATCTTTAGTCCTACATTCTTACTTTCATTTGATTACTATTGCAACATCCCCTAAAGTTCTGAAGCATTATTTGAAAATAAAACTCTATCTCATCTTCAAATTATAGATATTCCTCATTTACTTTTACAATCTTAATTTTTATTTTAATAAACAAAATACTTCTTGTAGAATTTCTGTAAAGTGGTTTGGACATATGGGATTATCCTGTCATAAATCTTCTTAGTATTAATCTTCTTAGTACCCTCTATATAGTAATTAAAATATTAATTATATCTGACAAATATTTTTTAGAATATGACAAAATTCCAGATCTATGTCTTGATGATCTAAATGTTTAATCACATTGAACATAACATCACATGATCCCATGACCTCAACTTCTTATGCTTGTGAATAACTGTTTTAAAACAGGCAAATCTCACTATACATATTGCCACACACAGCAAGCTAGAGTAATCAATGGATGCCAGAAGGCTTGTGAATAAAATCCCCATCTAGTGCCTACTCACCCAATATCCCCAGACTAGTTTCTAGCTTGTGGCCTTTGTCAGTGAGGAGCCTTGGATCTGAAAGCACTGCACCTAGATCTTAGAATCTAATGCAACCTTGCAGCAGCCACCTTTTATCTCCAATTAACTACAAAACTAATAGTTTTAAATTGAAAACACTTTTTCAATCCAAGCCCATTAGCTTATATAGTCATATGAGTCTGAACTCAGTTCAGTACCCACACATTTTGGTGTCTTTGGTTCTTTAATAACCATAGTCACCACTATTCTATTTATTACTTTAGCTTGCTGTGTGTGGCAATACATATAGTGAGTTTTGCCTCTTTTACACATTGAACATGTTTGTAGAATCAAATGTATTTTCATAATTTACAAATCAAAAGCATAATATTTCATATTTATTGGTCTTTCTATAATTTTATTTAATACATAGATGTCATGTTCTGCACTAAAACAAATTTTAAATGCAGTTTGTTTTCTTGCTTTGGCAGAATTTACAATTAAATTGAAGTGAATTGTAATTATCATTTTAACATCATTAAAGAATTCATAGAAGTCTGATAGGTCTGTAACTTTTAATACATTCTTTATAACCTTCCTTAAGTATTGATATCCTTACTGCATTTTCCCAACAATATGGTACATCTTTCTCATTTAGATATTTTGTATGTAGTTTTGCAAACAAAGTCTCTATTTCTTTATTTGTTTTTTTTTTTTTTAAAAGAAATCAATAATAAGTGCATCATTTCACAAAGATTTTCTATCACTTAATTTAAAATATGTGACAATTTTGATGGCGTGCTAATTATAAAGGATGCATTTCATTGTTTTCTAATGCATTATTACTATATAATTCTCTATGCAACTGTTCCATATATTTCACAATGTTATCTTTCCTTTTAGTAATTGTTCCATCTTTACTTCTAATTGCCGAAACAACTTCTTTTTCCAATACCAAGATATTGATTTATACTTTGGAGATGTATTATTTCTGTAGTTTTTTTTGCTAATTTACAATTATATATTTTTATATCATTATTAAATTTTTTCATATCATTTTATAAAACAGTAGATATTCAATACTTTTTAATGGGTCTTTTAAAATTTTTTTATATTATTTATGACAAAATTGCTACTTTTTTATATGAGATATTTTTTTGTGGTTGTCAATAAAATATCAATCACACTATTATTAATGATTTAAGCCAAATCTAAAGCAAGTTTAAAGTCTTAATACTGTCTTTTATTATAGTTTTTATCTATTTAATTTTTTTTTTCAAGAATCTTACATCTCACTATTTGATAATTATTATTTTTTGCACTAAATCTTTTAACAATATTACAACTTTGAAATATATATTATTCTGCTAATCATAATATAATCTATGTTTTCTGCATCTTTGTTCAGATGTTTTCATATCCATTTCTGTTTAGTATTCCCCCTCCCCCCCAAAAAAAAAAATTCAAAATGTACTGTTTCATTATTTTTTGTGCTATGTTCTCTTCTTTCCATTTCTAATAAGAAAATTTTCACATGGCACTTTCTTCTTTAATTGTTTAACAATTGTAACAGGAAAGACTCAGATGATAAATTAAAAATGTTATACGGTCTGATCTAAAATATTTTAATAACATTTAAAAATTCTCTGCTTCTTCATGTTGGGATACAATCATGAATTATCTGCATTTGGGCTCTTTTATTAAAATTAATTACTAATTTTGTCACTCTGTCTTATTAACCATCAATTCCACAATGTCCTTAATCCATTTTTATTTGTGATAAATTCCAATCCATTTGTGCTTCTAATATTTGTACTTTTATAGTGAAATGCAGACCCACTTTTTAAATCAAATATGTCTTCATTTATTTTTTTAACATCCCAAAGTCCAGCAATGTCTCATGTAATATTAGATAGTATTTCTTCCAGTATGAGTAATCTTTTTTTTTTTTTTACATGAAAATGATATGCAGTTATAGGTATTTAAATAAAAGTCTGCTATCAATTGTAAATCCGGATTAACTTTTAAAAAATTATTAATACCCTCTGCTTTTGGCTACCAACTGCTGTCTTTGCTGGCGATTTTGTAGCCTACTGAAGATAAGGGCGACAATTTATTTAATCTGTCATGAGGATAAATATTAATAAAATTAAACCATTGAAGCATACAATCATAGTTTTTGAATCGAATTAAGAAATATGTATCGAATGATGGAGTTAAATATGTCAGTGGTACTTGGAGAGATTATAATTTGGAATTAATTGTATGTTAGTGATACTTGGGAAGATTATTATTTGGAGTGTCAGCAGTTCAAAATTATTTTGAAATGATTAGTGGTGAAAGGGATGTTGCTAATGAAATATTAAAAAAAAATTAATTGTCATAATTTTAATGTGATTCTCTATAAAAAATCATGGGTAGTGGCCATTTCGGAATTTAAACAGAAGCTTAAAATGGATAATATAATTTGTTTGAAACAAAGATAAAAATCTGGGAAGTGTTTAAGGACAAAATGTCAGTACATTGAGAAAGTTAAAGTACAAATTAATAAAATTCGTTTCTTTTTGATTGAAAAATATAATATGAATGGTCAGAGAAAAAAAAATATTAACAACATTTTAAAACAAGCTAAGAATAAAGCCATATGTAATAATGTGTTCTATAATATATATCCTTCATGCAGTATATGTGTTTGTATTTTTTGCAAATATAAAATTACATAAAAAAGGAAATCCTTTGCGAATTATGATAGAATTTAGTACTTCGTTTTATAGCATATATCTAAATATATTGGTAAGTGGCGACAAAAGATTTTAAGATTTGAGAAAAATACCATTGCTTCATCTTTTGACTTTATAAATAAAATTAAAAATATAGTGATGCATTGCTTCAATAAATGTGACACAAATGTATGGTTCTATTGATAGATTGGATTCTATAAAATATATTGCACAAGAAATTAAAAAGTAAAAGGATTTATAAATACATTGTAAAATTTGTTATCGGTTCTTTAAATTTTTTTGATGATAATATCGTTGCTGTTTTTGAAAGTCGATATTATAAAATATCTAAAGATTGGCTTATGGGGCTATCTGTTGTTTCCAAATTTGCGACTTTGTTTTGTCTACCCATGAGAGTGAAATTTTAAATAATTGTAATTTAAAAAATATTAAAATTTGCAAAAGATATATGGATAATGTTTTTGTTTGCAGACATATCATTACTATAAATTTTTTTGTAAAGACATTAAATAATTTGAATGTCTTGAAGTGGACTATTGAAAAAAACTGGACAAAACATTAAGATGCTGGATTTATTTATTACAAGAAACAGTAGTATGTTAAGTTATAAATTAGGAATCAAAACATTACAAAAAAGTATATAATATAAATAAAATGTCCGTTAATTAAAACAAAATTGTAATTCTAATAAAAATAATAATTTTAATGGTAACAAACTATTATAAACAATCCTAAAATCAGCAGAAGTACTTTGGTTAATTTCTTAAATCTGCCTCAACTGCCATTAAATTAAAAAACAAATCAAAAACAAAGCGGAAGCAAACGTCATCAATTCAAATTCCACGAATCTCGTATTTTAATGTTAGCAGCTTATCTATTCCCTATTAATAAAAATTGCCTCCTTAATTTTTCTTTTATTATGGTTTCTCTCCTCATGAAGAATTTTCATATTTTCAAAATCAAATTTATATATATATTGTAAATCAAAAGTACCAATTATGCCTAAGATGACAGGTTTTAAATCTTTTTTGTTTTGTAATGTTAAATTAGGCTTTACCAAAGTTATAAATTAAAAAAAATGTTGAAATATTTGCAAAGGAATTGCTTGAAGTTGTTTACAAGATTAAACACATTAACAATACTTTATGCCAATTTAAAAAGAACTATAATGATTTAAAAGAGCTGAAGATTGATAATAAAAAATAAATATCTATTCCATATATTTCAAATTCTTAAATGAAAGTTATATATATAGGAATGTGTTTAATGCTTTATTTTGTGCTACAAATAATGTTAACATGTTAGTGAATAATTCTAAAAATGTTATATATGTCAAGCAAAAATTTAATGTTTTTCAAATTTTTTGTGGATGTACATTATCATAGACTATATATAGGTAAATCTAGGTGCAGTATAGAGAAAAAACTAAAGAAACATTAATTGTTATGCAAGCATGTAAAAAGTAAAAATAATAATGATTTAATGATTGCTTCAGTTTTTTTGGATCATGAAAGGATGTGTAAATATAAATTTAAGTTTGATTTTGAAAATGTTAAGATTTTTCATGAAGAGAGAAATAACAATGAAATAAAAATTAAAGAGGCAATTCTCATAAATAAAAACAAACTGAATTTAATTAATAAATAAGCTGCTAAAGTTGAAATTTGGGAATTTTGGAATTTGACTTGTTGATGTTTATTTCATTATGCTTTTTGAATTTAAACAGCAATTGAAGATGGTTAAGTAATTAACCAAAAGTACTTTTGCAGATTAAAAGACTGTGTATAATCATTAATGACCTGTTGTATTTATTATTTTTAGTGTTATTACAATATTTATTAAATAATGGACATTTTACTTGTGTTAGATATATATCAAATTAAATATTAAGAGTTTATTTTCCTTTCATAATCTTCAAGATATGTATTTATAAATAATTAGTATTGCTATATACAAAAAATAAAATAAGTACATTTTATTTAAGCTAATAACTATAACAAAATTTATATATTTTTATTTTCAGTCTTTAGTATATAATATTTCTATGCTTTATATAATGATTCTATGAATGTATTTTACATTTTTGATTGTCTAATTCTTCTATCTCTGCATTTTTTGTAACCATCATAAAATTATATATGTATATATGTAATATTCAAATCAATATATATATTGTAACAATATATAAATATGTCGTTACATTAATTTAAAATAAAATCTTAAAGTTCGCAAATAAAAATAAAATCTATTAAAAAAAAAACTAAATGCTAAAATTAAAATGTTTGTTAAATGTATATATTCACACAGACTCAAAACTTTAAAAATATTTTTTTTAAAAAACAAATAAATAAGTATTTGAACGTACTTTTTTATAAAAAAAGTACAAGACTTAAAGATAAAATATTTTTGTAGATGGAAATGATTGTTTATTAATTATCCAAAAGCTGTGTAATTAAAAAGTCAATCAAAATTAGATAAGGAATAAAGATTTAACTTGACCAATGGAAGCACCAAGCCTCAGCCCAGACACGAATGAAAAGAATGGATTAGTGATGTTTTGTTGGTTGAATCTGTGTGGATACTATAGAAAAAGAAATACAGTTTTCCTGACAGTTTTTCCGGCTTGTTTTTTTGAGGGTCGTGATAGAATGCACATATCACACTCTCTTTCTATTTTAAAAATGAACTGACTGTGATACCAAAATGAACCAGCTAATGCTACCTCTGGAACATCTGACCAGGTTTTTAAATAAAGACTCCGTGGAAATTTACATCAAGAGCAGTGATTCTTCTACTGTAAGCTATTGACATGAACTCTAAAATTTAAAAATAATTAAGAACTTTCGTCCAAGCTTAAGAACTTCTATCTGACTTTTAAGTTTAAAATCAATTGAAAATGTTTAAATTTATATGTTTTGCATTGATAAACATCATTTCCATTTTATTATTATTTTTTATTTGTATTAATACTTATCGTATAAATTATTTAAATGCATGAAATTTAAAGTTGGGTATAGACATTGCATAGATTCATTAGCGGTTAATTGTGTTGCTGTTTCATAGTCGATTGGAATATATAAGTCATCATGTCACTGTGGTGTCTTATGATGAACACCATTGGGTTTTTTTTGTATTCGCTATGCAATTGACATTATCGATGACTTTGTATTTTGATCAGTTATGTTTATTTTGGAATGTTTTTAACTGTGGAGTCTGTGCAGCCGATCTATACTCAACATTTTAAAACAAATTTTATAAAATTCATCTGTGCTAACATAATAAATGTTAAATTTAAGTCGGGCATGAAGGGTTGTATAGATTTGTAAAGTTATATATAGTTTAAGAGAGGGTAATCTTCCGTTATTCGCTTTGTAGTTGAATTAGCTAAATGGATTGGATATATTTGTGTAATTAGTAGATGTAGTATGAAATCCGCTACAGGCAGGATTGCACATATATGCCACACACCTTCTGTTTTGCCTATGAATGGGTTTGTAAGTCAGCAAAGGACCGCAGTCCATTCTATGGAGGTTTTTGTTTATTGTTCTACTTGCCAACAGATGTAGAATTCCTGTTGGTGGAGAGACAATGTCTTTTCTAACTCTACTTACTGTTCAGAGGTACATTCCTGACAGTATAGTATTTTGTGTTGGCGTATTTTCATGCTACATTGAATACATAAATGTATCAGATGGGTTGGCACTGGTTTGACTGCAAACTTTTTGGCCTAAGGTTAAATAAGGGATAGAACAGTTTTCTTTTCAAATAAAATCTATATAGTCTATTCATACTTGACTCACTAAATAAATATTAAATTCATTATGGCAAGCTATTTAAATGTAAAATTAAAGATTAAAATAAAAATCTAAAATGTTAAACTTATTCCTCAAATTAGAATGATTTTATATGTGCGTAAATAAATCTTTTTATGTGTTAATTTCTGGCAGTGGCTTTTATTTTTTATATTTAAGATATAAAGTTATATTTTATATTCTCTGCTGTTCCACTGAGCTAGTGACTTGGGCTAACAATCTGAATATTTAAATAAAGTGGAATCTTAACAGCGCATATCTGCATACTTTATAAATTTTTTTAGGTTCAAATGCCTAGATGGCGCCCTGGTAGTTGCAGATATGATTGACTGCTGTCTCCACCTTCTTTTTGATCATTACAATATATATATATATTGTAACATTTTTCACATTTTAGTAGATTCTGTTAGGCTGTCTTTTACACACTGTTAAGTGAAAGTTAATCAAGCTATGGATAAGAAAATAACTTGTTCGAATTTCTAAAAACATAGCTGTGTTTCCTGATTAAGTCAACCCAAGAAGAATTATGATTTTAATTGCTGGCAGGATCAGTTTTTAATTTATAAAAGATGGCGCCATAGTTGTTAGACTTACGGATTCAGCATCAAACATATTGTAAATTATAAAGTAATAAATTTAAAGATCGAGTTTTTGCTTTCCCATAACTTAGTTATTTTAAGAAGAAAAAAATTCTTCTTGGACTTAATTAAAAAAATAAGGATATTAACAAGGTAATTTATACATTCAAATCTTAATAACTAACATTAATAAATTTAATAATTATCATTAATAATGCACAATGAAAAGTTGATATTAGCAGTAAATATTTTATTCTAACAAATTAAAATATTTAAAGATAAATTACTAATAAGTTGGAAAGAATGCACACATGCTAATCTATGCATGAATCAATTAATTTAAAAAATAGTTAAATAATTAAAGTTCTTAGGTAAACAAAAGTCTCTTGAATAATAAAATTTAATGTCTCTATCAGGATTATATTATAAGCTTATTGGAGAATGGTTTGCAAATGCTTAATTTAGTCACAATCAGAATATGAATAATCTTAGTTTACCGATAGGTTTAGTGATTTTATGAAGATTGTTGATTACTACACATAGTTTTTCATGAGATAGAATGATCTCATGGACATGTTTTTAACTTGTTCTTGAACTGTCCTAATGGCTAGTCATGACAGATTTTCTGGGGTCAATGTCTTCATGATGAACGATATCAAAAGCTTCGGTCCACTCCAGCATGATGAATTATTTCAGCATAGAATAATCCTGGATCTTTCATGAGCCAGGACCAGCCAAAAAAAACAGACAATACCCTGATCCAACTGGGTCTTCTTCTTTTTATACTCACCGTCCAGTTTTCAGACTTCTGTGCACACTTTTATCATTTTACTTTTATTAAAAATACACATTGATAATCTTGTACATTCTTCATCAGTTTTGGGTTCCAAAGTCATTTTATATATATATATATATTCTGTCATTTTTAATTAACTAAAAAGATTTTTCTAATTATATTTTTACTTTTGGAATTTTGTTTCTTTTAGTTTATCTGGTTTAGTAATCTGCATGCCATTATTATTCTTTCCAATTTTAATTTTCCCTGTACAAGTTTTAAAAAAAAATTACACTAATAAAAAAAAATCTAAAATGCTTGTTTTTTAAAGATCATTAAATTTATCCTTTTTTAAAACTTTTAAATATTTTAATGAATGCCAATATATTTGTACCACATATAAATAAACGGTACAATATATATATATACATATATATATATAATTAGATATAATTATGACTGTGTTTATTATACTGTTAAAATTTTGAATTCTAAATATAAAAAGCATATTAATAATAATGTTAATTATTCTGATAAAAAATTTTGAGTATCAATACCATTTATTTCAAAACAACAGGCAAGTTTTATTAAGAAAATTTATAAAGGTATATGTGATATTGCATTTTATGCACCATCCACATTAAATAAATTAATAAATAATTCAAAAGATAAGACTTTATAGTCAAATAAAAATTGTATCATTTACAAATGGACATGTAGGTGTGGCAGTGTATATATAGGTGAATCAAGGTGCACATTGGAAAAAAGAACAAAGGAGCACTTGTTATTATTAAAAAAAGTTCAAAATACAAAACAAAATTATAAAAATAATGATAATTTATCAGCTTCTGTCTTTTATGACCACAATAAATCATATATATATATATATGGTTTGATTTTAATTATAGTAATGTAAAAATATTGGAAACTGGAAGAAATAATAATAAAAGGAAAATTAAAGAAGCGATGTTAATATATAAATACAAGCAAGATTTAATATTTAATAGGCAAGCAGCAAATGTTAAGATCACAGAATTATGGGAAAGTTGACATCATGGACTTATGGGAAAGCTGACATTTTAAAAGTAAAACTACAAAGATAGTTGAAAGCTTCTAAGTGATGGTTATAGATATATTTTTATAAACTTTTAAATACTGTATTTTCTAATATTTATTTATAAATTTACGTATATTATTTTGAAAAAATACAGACATCGATTTGTAATATTATTAATATATATATAATTATAATTATATATATATATATTAAAAAGAGAAAGCAAAAAAAATATCAATTTTATGCATATAAATATTTGTAAAAATATATTTATCAACAAAATAAAAATTGAAACTAGTGTATATAGAAAAGAAACATTCTATGAATGTTTAATAAACTGGACAGACAACATCAATAATATTGATAAAAAAATCAACATAATAAAAATAGAATACAGATATAAATATTTGTTCCAGAAATTGATTATTAGAAAATAAAACAAATATTATTAAAAAGAAGCCAACATTTTTGGAAAATAAAAAATAAGAATAAAATACTACTAATAACAAAAAAACAAAAACAAAAACAAAAAGGTAATAATGTTAACATATATTAGCTTAAAAACAAACATACAAAACAATGAATAATGTAAAAAAAGTTAAATAGAAAATAAAGATATAAAATTCAAACTTGCATTAAAAACTACAAATAATAATTTAATAAATCTTAATAAATATATAAATGAAGATAGAATGGGAGATATATGAAAGGTAAAGTTCAAATAATAAGTAACAAGATGGGAAGTATAAAGGATAAAATACTCACCATATTACAATATCAATTTAAATATGTTTTATTTTAGAATCGCTAATTATAGATATATAGCATTGAAAATGATATATTCAGATGAGAGTCAATAGCTTGCTAAACTAAATTTAAGGTTGTATCAACTTGCTCCCATTAACTGTCAGTTATCTAAATGGGAATTAACATAAATATTGGTAATTGTCATTAGTGCAATTAAAAATTGAACTAAAAAAACAAAATATTTTATTTTATTTGTTAATAGTGTAATTTTGTTATACAAATTAATTTTAAGTGAACATTAAGAAAAAGCAAATCTTTCATCACCTGCAATGTACACAAAGGCGGGCACGCACATACACATATATTTATATAAATTATACCATTGAAATTTACCAAGTTTATTTTAAATAATAATTGAACTGTTCTCTAGCTTCGTAGTTCAATAACATTTTACAATAAGAAAATGTACAATTCTTTTTTTATTTTAGATATTTTTATTTAGGGTTATCTAGAACAATAACAACTGGAAAGCAAACTTAGACCAACCTACTTTTTTAATGTAAATTGATTTTTAAATAATTGATATTAAATTTATAGAGTAGAGATATTTCAATGATTTCTAAACCTCTATAATAAATAAATATATGCCTTATATGTAATGTTAAATAATATTTTAACGTGAACTTTACCGAGTATAATAAAATATTATTTAATATATATATATAACATGTGTTTATTTATTATAAAGTTTTAGAAATGACTGAGATATTTCTACTCTATAAACTTAATGTCAGTTATTTATAAATCAATTTACATTAAAATATATAGGCGAGTTTAAGTTTCTCTCTGGCTGTTATTGTTCAAGATAATTGTAAATAAAATGATCTAAAATATAGTGATTTTCTTACAGTAAAAAGTTTTTGAACACAGCAGTTAGAATGCAGTTCAATTATTATTTAAAATAGAATTGATAAATTTCACGACATTATATTTATTCAATATTAACATGGTATTTAACTGTACACACACACACACATATATATATATATATATATTGTGTATATTATATATATTTAAAACTTTCTCATCATTAATTAGTAATACTCCCTGATGTAGCTATCTGAAATAACTATTTGTAAATTGTGAATGCAAAAATTTAATATTTGTAAATCAAAGTGTAATGTATAAATAAATAAGTATATATATATATATTGTAACAGTCAGATGATGTATGTTGGTTTAATCCAGTTCAAATACTAGGCGAAAGTACCTCGAGGCCACCCATATGCAAGATATTAAATCAAGAATACTATGACCTCTGCCCTGTTCACCTATTCTCAAGACTAACTATGAACCAACAACATTATCTGAGACACGCATAAATTATTTTCTCATCCGGCCACAAAGCTTAGCATCAGAGGGAGACATGGATGGGAACACCTACGGAGCTAAATAGTTAAATGTGCAAAAGTACTAAGAAATATGTGTTTTGCATGCCTGGATCATTGGAAAAGTAAAATAAAGCATTAAAATAAAATTAGAAAAACTCAAGCTTTCTTAGTTAAATAAGATATTTAATTAATGACTTTAAAATATTAATAATGTTTTTAATGGCCTCCATTATTCCGCTGAATTAATGAAAACTAATTAGACACTAAAAACAGATTAAACAATATAATATTTTTGCGGTCTAAGTTTTTTCTTTCCAATTTTAATAAAATTGTCAACTTGAATCTCCTCGATAAAAAAAATATTTCGCAAAGCATTTTCTAATTGCTTTGCGCTAAAACCAAACAGTTTAAAAATTATTTAAAATGTATATAGCTAAATCAGATATACGAAATAAGCTAAAGGTGGACAAAAGAGGCATTATCGAGGAGATCAAGTTGGCAAACAAAGGAAACTTACTCGTATTGAATTTAGAAACATAAATGAAATTGGAAAGAAATTTTAAATGAAAAATTAACTTTTAAACTTACCCGCAATGGAATACAAAATATTTATACATGTTAGTAAAAAAATAGCGAAGGAAATAAAAGGTTAAATATAAATAGATAGATGATCACACAATATATATATATATCTCTAAGACTAGTCTAATAAAAATGGTTACATAACAAATATAATTAAATACAACATTTCAGAAATATAATTCAATGAAGCAATTAAGAAGGTATGAACAAAAAAGGGGGAGAAAGTAAATAGTTCAATGGAGGAGAGATACAATTACCGTCCTGGTGCCTTGGTCATGTTAGGTGGCATTGTGGCTTGATCTGACCATCGATAGGTATTTGTCCAGACAAGAAAAGTGTGAATATGTAGCATGCTTTTACGAAAATTCCTCAGACATGGCACAGAGTTCAGATTATATTGGGTGGATACTATGACATTTTGATGGTATTTAGGAACCTCGGCAATAGACAAAGCTATTTGCCTAGCCAATCATAGTAGAATCCATCAAATTCATATGACTTTTAGCTTGTAGCATGTTCAAACTTCTCTGTGATTTTGAAGACAACAGTTGTATAACTTTTTGGAATAAAATCTCAACAAACAAAATCTGAAAGAGTTATCCAAAGAGAAATCTGAATGCCAAGTCTTTTGTTCTCTTTCCTATTTATACATTTTTTGTAAGATACCTTCTATTCTTTGTATGATCTTAGATCTTGATAATCCCCCCACACTCCTTTGTTTCAAGGTAACATTTTCTAAAAATAACTTTTACTTTTTTATTCTAAATTTCTTTTTTTAAAGTTTGAATTTTTATTAATTAAAAAAGAAAAAGAAGGCCATCTTTAATTTGCCTTGAATGGGCTAATTAATTACAAACATACATTCTTTTAGAAAATGTTGGAGGCTTATCTCAAAATAACAATCATATGCCATATTTTAACAAGATTTTAAAAAGAAAAATATATTATTATTTCTTTTAATAAATAAGCATTTTATTTCAGCAGAATTTTGCATTAACTCATATATATACGCTTGACGTATATATATGTTTGACTAATAGGTTTTACAAGTAATTTTTATTAACAGAAATCTAATTTTAGCATGGAATTTATTTAATATGAAATAGTTAAATGCAAATGCAAATTTAATAAACATAATTAATTTTAGCTGTAATGCAAAACCCTGCTGATATTCGGCTATAAACTTAATTCAGGCCTACAATACTAATTAAGTTTATAAGAGGCTGTGAAGCATGGATTGGACTTCAGATCCATTGCTTCATTTTCCAATAGTTAGTGAGCAAAAAAAATGTTAAAAAAATGCTGTTGCTTCAGGTCAGAGGTAAAAATTTGGTGCCAGGTGAGTTCAAGCCTACTCTTTATTTGCTGTAATATTTAATTTGTTACTGACAGTCTTTCTTTTTTTTACTATATAACTAACGGTTTATCCATAATTCAATCTCCTGTATTTTAAATTGAGTCTGTGTTGTTTTTAGTCTAACAAGTTATATTTATCTTTTTACTTTCTAAATTTTCTGGGGTCTGGTGGTACATAAGGTTTTAAGTTTCTGTTTCTAATATTATACTCTCTTTTTAGGTTGAGATTATTTTTCCAAAACAAAACACTTATTCCACACTTCTTTTTTCATGCATACGGACCTTTATATATTGGGAAAAACTTTTTAACTTTCCTCCATGCTTTACTACTTGGCCTAAGGTCTCTTAGCCATGCTTGCTTTCTTTTCCTGCATTTATATTGCCGGTTTCGATTCTTGCGAGGCTGAGCTGTACATCTCAATTTTTCCCTTGCCTTCTTTTCTTGCTCAGTCATGTTCTGGACTTGGAGACAAATTTTCAAGCTATCAAGGGTGTGTCTAGGGTTCCCACTTCGTTCTTCTCTAAAATTTTATGTTGCTAATCTTTGTCACAGAAGTTATAGTATGGATTACTGTTGCAGTAAAGATTTCACTGCCTTGTTGCACCTGGATTTGGTTCAACAGCTGTTGATCGTCTGTTTTTTTACTATTCTCATTCATTTTTCCAGAGAAGTCCAACTGGTGAATGGCTTCACCTGTTTCATAATCACTCGAGGATTTCATATCAGTGTCATCTTGTTTTTGAGTGTCATCTTCTGGTGATGCTTCTGTCACAAGACTCTGTTCTTGATGGAATTCCATATGTGCCTCCAAACAGTTCAATCTTTGTGATGTAATATTCATGAATTCTTGGAACATGTTCATCATCATTTTGTTTTCATTTCTCATTTCTTTGATGAGATCTTCCAAATTGTATTTTTGGTCACTATGAGTACATATTGACCTATAAACTTCACCTCTCTTCTGTTCCTCCATTTTTTCCTAATATTGGCTATTTTGTTATATAACAATCCCACCTTATTTGTAAAATGTATTTTAGTTTTTTTATAAACAATCTAGATACGTATATTTTATCATACGTATCTAGGATCTATATCCTTCTGTATATCAAAAAATTTTTTTACTTCTTTCTAAAATAAGTCAGTATTCATGTCTGTTTTTAATCTTTATACTACATACTATTCTCTTCACTTTATTTATTTCTATATTTCATTGCTATGTTAATATAATTAAAATAACCCACTTACAGCTTGACCTGGCTTTCTCTGACACCTGAAACAACTAAAAAATGCATTTACATTAATACCCAAGTATATATATATATATATACTTGGGTATATATATATATATATATATATATATATATATATATATATAAAGGAATATGTGAACAAAATATACATAAGTCATGTTTAAAAATTATTTTGGCTCACTACACATACAATTTTTATTTTGATCACCTACCTTCTATGGTTTGTTTATTTGTAATCCGATATGAGAGATTGCACTTGCCGACAAATGTATTTGATAAGGGCACCAGTCGACAAGACAATGTCCATATCAAATATACATATTAATGGATAATGATCCAAGCACACATTGATAACGTTTATAAAGTTTAAATGCGATTAAAATTTATTTTGATTTTCACTTCACTTTCAAAAAAAAATTTAATATGATTCTACTAAAAAAATCTCTGCATGAATAAGTAAATGTTATTTTAAATGACAATTTTAATTAAGTCTAAGATGTATAACAACTAAGTAAAGTAATTTGTCTGACCTGGATTCGAAACCAGTTACCATTTTGGTCAAGACAAAAAAAAATCAATTTAAACAGCCTAAAGTACCATTAACAAAACAAAAAAAATACACAAAAAAAAATTAAAATAAAAGTAAAATTTCATGATAACCGCCACTCCGAATTATGAACCTGGGATCGAAACCAACTACCATTTTGGTCACAACCCGAAATAGATTAACAATTATCAATCAATTTTACAGAATCACGCATTGAGATCAAAAAGTGTAAAAAATATTTTATATAAAAACGGGTTTTACCGATCTATAAACGAAATGTACACCATATACACCCATATATATGAATATATACTTCACTAAATAAGCATATATGTGACTACATATAAATATACAAACAAATATACCTATACAAATATTTTTTTCTTATCATGTACATGATTTTATTAGAAAGATTGTCATATTGCAGACCGCATACTCCTATTATTTCAGGCTAGTAAACGCTGGTTGCAGCTATGACAAGGAAGCAATGATTGCAGACATAGACCAATTATTTCAGGCTACTCAGCAATCCTAAACTCTAAAGTGTAAGGGGTCTTCACCTAAACGGTTACTAAGGGGGGGGGTCTTCACCATAAAAATAGGGCTTCACCTAATGGTTACTTCAAAGGGTCTTCACCTGATGGTTACTCAAAAAATGATTCAATAGCATAATCCAAAGTGAGAAAAAAAATCTTAACTAAAGGTGGCTGACATATATGTTATACAAAACATATCTTATATATATACATTTATTAAAACGAACATATGCATTTACTATATTCAAATTGAAAGTTAAGTTTGATGTTATTAAAACAAAACTTATATATTATTTGCGAGGAAACGTAATTGCAACATATTGAAAAGTGAAAAAAATTTTGCATGATTAAAATTATTCATTATATATAAAAACGAAACAGAGAGAAAGTGAAAAAAATATTTGCTAACACCGTAAGTTGACACGTGTTAATTTGAACTTATCAAAACTTAGACTCAGAAAAACTTTCTATTAACGGCAAAATGTTATCTCTTAGATCTTTACAAAAATTTATACAAATGGAAAAAAACTCTATTACCTATTTGTACTTTTTATTAAAATATTAACACAACCGAATATACACTATATATTGAACAACATTATTATATCAAAACTTCTCATATTTAAGCAATACCAACTAACAAAGTACGAAAGCTATTTTAAGGGAGGGCAGGTGGGTATTTATTTGACACTTCCACCTCATCGAAGCTATATACTTTATATGACACAAAAAAATATGATGACTGGCCATGACAAAACTACTCATTAGGGAAATTTTTTTTGCTATAACTCTAAAATTTATTCTCATTATACATTCACAAAAAAACAAAACTAACGGAGTGTTAACTTTTCTAAATGTAAACTCTTCCTTTTATCTGATTTAAAACTCAGGAACAAAAAACTTTTACCTTATACAAATTTAACTTTTTAATTAATCCAACAAAAATGACATTTGGCTCATGTTAGGAAACAAAACTCGGAAAAATTATACATATATTTTTATATAATTATATTAAACTAAAACAAACTTCTCAGGGTACTAATTTTTTTTTTTTTAAAAAAAAGGCATGCGTCCAGACTGCGACAAACTCAAAGAAAACTTTTTTTACATCTATATATACCTATATTTCCCCAAAAAATGAAATTTGGCCCACGTTGTTGAAGTCAGAATGTGGAAAAAAAAATTTACTGTGACAATCAGATGATGTATGTTGGTTTAACCCAGTTTGAATAATAGGCAAAAGTACATCAAGGCCACCCATACATGAGATATTAAATCAAGAATACTATGACCTCTGCCCTGTTCGCCTATTCTCGAGGCTAATTATGAACCAACAACATTATGTGAGACACACATAAATTATTTTCTCATTGGGCCACAAAGCTTAGCATCAGAGAGAGACATGGATGGGAATACCTATGGAGCTAAATAGTTAAATGTGCAAAAGTACTAAGAAATATGTGTTTTGCATGCCTGGATCATTGGAAAAGTAAAATAACGCATTAAAATAAAATTAGAAAAACTCAAGCTTTTTTAGTTAAATAAGATATTTAATTAATGACTTTAAAATATTAATAATGTTTTTAATGGCCTCCACTATTCCCCTGAATTAATAAAAACTAATTAGACAATAAAACAGACTAAACGATATAATATTTTTGCAGTCTAAGTCTTTTCTTCCCAATTTTAATAAAATTGTCAACCTGAATCTCCTCGATAAAAAAAATCTTTCACAAAGCATTTTCTAATTGCTTTGCGCTAAAAACAGACAGTTTAAAAATTATTTAAGATGTATATAGCTAAATCAGATATACATAATAAGCTAATGGTGGACAAAAGAGGCATTATCGAGGAGATCAAGTTAGCAAACAAAGGAAACTTACTCATATTGAATTTAGAAACATAAATGAAATTGGAAAGAGATTTTAAATGAAAAATTAACTTTTAAACTTACCCACAATGGAATACAAAATATTTATACATGTTAGTAATGAAGAATAGTGAAGGAAAAAAAAAGGTTAAATATAAATAGATAGATGATCACGGAATATATATATCTCTAAGACTAGTCTAATAAAAATGGTTACATAACAAATATAATTACATACAACATTTCAGAAATATATTTCAATGAAGCAATTAAGAAGGTATGAAAAAAAAGAGGTAGAAAGTAAATAGTTCAATGGAGGAGAGTTACAATTACCATCCTGGTGCCTTGGTCATGTTAGGCATTGTCGTGGCTTGATCCGACCGTCGATAGGTATTTGTCCGGACAAGAAAAGTGGAAATACATAGCATGCTTTTACAAAAAGTTCTACAGACTTGGCACAGAATTCAGATTATATTGGGTGGATACTATGACATTTTGATGTTATTTATGAACCTCGGCAATAGACAAAGCTACTTGCCTATCCAAGCATAGTAGAAACCATCAAATTCATATAACTTTTAGCTTGTAGCATGTTCAAACTTCTCCGTAATTTTGAAGATGACAGTTGTATAACTTTTTGGAAGAAAATTTCAACAAGCAAAATCTGAAAAAGTTCTCCAAAGAGAAATCTGAATGTCAAGTCTTTTGTTCTCTCTCCTATTTATACATATTTTGTGGGCTACCTTCTATTGTTTGTATGAACTTAGATCTTGATAAGTGCCCCACACTCTTTTGTTTCAAGGTAACATTTTCTAAAAATAACTTTTACTTTTTTATTCTAAATTTCTTTCTTTAAAGTTTGAATTTTTATTAATTAAAAAAAGAAAGAGAAGGCCATCTTTAATTTGCCTTGAATGGGCTAATTAATTACAAACATACATTCTTTTAGAAAATGTTGGCAGGCTTATCTCAAAATAACAATCATATGCCATATTTTAACAAGATTTTAAAAAGAAAAATATATTATTATTTCTTTTAATAAATAAGCATTTTATTTCAGCAGAATTTTGCATTAACTCATATATATATGCGTGACGTATATATATGTATATATATGTTTTACAAGTAATTTTTATTAATAAAAATCTAATCTTAGAATGGAATTTATTTAAAATGAAATAGTTAAATGCAAATACAAATTTAATAAACATAATTAATTTTAGCTGTAATGCAAAACCCTGCTGATATTGGGCTATAAACTTAATTCAGGCCTACAATACTAATTAAGTTTATAGGAGGGTGTGGAGCATGGATTGGACTTCAGATCCATTGCTTCAATATATATATATATATATATATATTGTAATTCAATATATATATATATATATATATATTGTAATGGAACTTATGTATACAAACATATTATGCTGACCATGTTGTGGCATTAAATGTAATGGGACATCAACATATGAAAAGAAAATAATGCTCTAAACATTGGATGACAAATGTAATAAAATATATGTAATCTAAATGATCTCAAACAAAAATACATATATGAAGATAGAAGGCCTCAAATGTTGGTTCCACAGTGTAATGGAATGCCTATCCACAATTGAAATGGCCCAATCATTGGGAAAGCTAAATGTAGTGGAATCCCGATTGCAATATCCTCATAAACAAATCATAATGAATCAAATCTCACATTTTAGACATCAAATATAATGAAATGACTAGCAACAGTCCTTAATTAATCATGTCTGCATGTTGATGGTGCCAAATGTAATAGAACATATTTATCATCCAATTTAAATAATATAAACATAGACATCATGCAGATAAAGAAAGACCTTAACAATTTAAATGAATCCAATTGTTTAGAAAGCCAAATATAATAGATTGTCTAATTTAAATAAAGAAAGATAAAATTATCCCAATTATATTTAAATAAATTGTTTATATGCCCTTCCAACTAGCTATACATGAAATAAATCCAAAATCATACAGAGCAATAATGAGACCTATTATTATAATTTATTCTTAGGGTTGATATGACTAACTAACAAAATATATATCAGAAACAAAGGGAATCTATTTATACATATTACATAAGTAAACTTATGTATATCTAAACATATTAATGAACATTGACTTGATAAGATGACCCAAAAACTAAATAACAAGTGAAATATGAAGTTATTCTTCATTAAGTTGTGAATTTAATAAACTTCATAATGACTCTGGCACTAAAAAGAAAAATAAGAATAAAATATTAATACTCTTCCAAATAAATTACAAAGGCATTACTTATAAAACAAATAGAACATCCTTTATTTCTATATTATGATTTGATTTTAGGTAGTATCAGGTTTTAAATAGTTTTCAAATACAAACCCAAATACAAAAAAAAAAAATATACAAATAGATAAAACATATTTGTGCTCAACAAGTATGCATTAATATAAACACAAATTTATATCTATATTTTCCAAAGATTCAAAATTAAAAAAAAATAAAAAATAAAAGTATATTATATACATCAAATATGTGAATTGTTGTTTAGGTCTACATAAGAGTTATCATATGAAGTTATAATAATAATAGATAAATAGATAAGTGAATAATTAAATGGTAAAATATTATAAATTAATAGAATAGATAATAAAAAAAAATTAAGTTATATAAATAATAGAAATTTTTTTAGAATAAAAAATTTGCGAATATAACTTTCACTTATTAATATATATATAACAACTCATATACAACCCAAACTTATATGCCATATTTAAGATTATTAATTACTTAAGTGTTAATTTTGACATTTGTTATATGTTTTTTTTTTTTTTTTTAGAAAACAAGACACTTTCTAATTAAAAATAAAAGTAAAAAAAAAAAAAAGAATATCGAACTCAAAAATATATATAACATTTATATTAATAAAATTATTTACTACTTTTTTTAAAGTTTAACTTGTTCATTTTTCTTTTCAAAAGTCAACTTGTTCTGTCAATTTTTATTCCTTTATATTTTTTTAATATTAGAATGCATTCTAGCCAAGGATAAATTGAAGAATTAGAGAAAATTATCGGTTTCCAAGCACATATATATATTTCACTTTTTTTAAAGATTTCTCTCATTGAAAAACAAATAATAATTGACATGTTGAATCAAATATATTAACTAATTTTAGTTACTTCCAGATTGTTATTAGATTTACCATTATAAATTCCAGATAGCTATATCAAATTTTGGCTTCAGACGCGGTGAAATTCATGTGTTGAAATTTGCCTAGTTTTACTTTTTAAATTACCTTAAGATAAAAGAAAAGAAATGGTGCAGCTCCCTGGCTGTGATATATATATATATATTAGCCGGTCATGGTATTATGTGTTTACTACAGTAATTTATCTTATTTAATTATGCTCAAGAATGGCAATTTTCAAAGAAACAAAGTACAACTAATTTTATCCTTCAGTTTTTTTAATAACTATCTCAATAATGATGGCTTCTTTTGTTGCTGTTGTTGTTCTCCACGTGCCAGCAAATGCAGTTTTGAAAACCATTGTTACAGCTATTTTCTTTTAAACAATTAACATTCAAAATAAATAAATTAATAAAAATATTATATCAAAAATTTATTTTACAGCTTTAAAAATATATATATATACATAAATAATAACATTGCATTTTTTTAATAATCACTACAAATAAAATAATTTTTTTATAATCAACAATTTATATGTCTTTATTTATCTATAATAATTAAATATTCACAGCGATGTACCATAACAAATACATAAAATAATAAATCTGAACAATTATAACTAATAACCATAAACAATAATAATATTCCATATATAAACATCAAATCAAAAAGATTTTTTTAAAATAATAACAAATGATTTTTTTAAACTATAGATAGAATTATCGATCTTTTACAATATATATATATATATGCCTATAAAATTTATGCTAAAGGATTCATAAACTATTTAAATACAATCATACTTTGGGGAGAGTATTTTTTTGTCAGATGTATATATTTAACTAAAAACTAACTCATTAAGAAATATAGGGAAATAATTGGATAGATAATAGTTCCAATTACAGTCTTTGAATCTTTTATTGTACAGTTGAGTTATACCTATTCTTTTATGACTAATCATAACTATTTAATAATGTGATACATCACTTAATGTCATATCTATTTAGTCTTCTCACAATGGATTATTATTGATGATTCTTAAGTCAAGTCATAATGGAGTTATACAGATTAAAGTCATCAGATTGTATATGTGTATCTAGATTTCCAAATATAGGTTAAAAATAAAATGGAAACTGAACAATGTCATCAAAATCATCATCAACCATTATCAATCCACTGCAGGATGGTCTCTCCAAGTTCAATTCATGTTTTCCTATTTTTAGCTTCTCTTCTCCACATCACCCCTGCACACTTTCTTATTTCATCCATCCATCTCACATGTGGTCTCTTTCTGGGTCTTTTACAATCTCTTGGAATCCAGTTTAAATTTCAATTGTCCATCTATTACCATTTCTTCTAACAATATGTCCAACCCAACTTCACTTCCGTCTTTTAATTTTTTCAGTGAGGTCAGTAACACTTGTTTGTTCTCTTACCCATACATTGCATTTTCAATCCCTTCTTGTTACTCCCAACATGCATCTTTCCATACTTCTTTGAGCCTCATCAAAATAGTTCACAATAAATACATGAGATTTTATATATGCATAATATCTCAACATGAGTCTTTGTTCATGTGAAAGTCTGAGTTCAAACCCTCTATATTGTACTGGTCAACACATGTTTATCCATCTAACATGAGCTGGAACTCACAAAATGTACTTCAAAGCCAGTCAAGCCTGAGATTTAGGTCAAGAACCATCCTGAATTCGAACCCACCCTCTAAGCCCCAATCAAGCACCTAATGGATAACAGAACAATGATGGCACATGAGAATTAATTTTAAATCCAGCTGACTAGCAAAGGTAAGCAAAACAATGAGACATCTATTAACTATGACCAAACTAAAATATATATAAGCATGGCTGTAATATGTGGAAGTGGAGAAAAAGGAATTCAAACTACTCAAATAAGTTAGACAATAAATATTACTTTAATATAATGACAAATTATTAATACATTTATAAATTAATGGCATACATTAGTATGTGCATGAATGGGCAAGCGGTAGATGATTACATAGTGTCATTCATGCTATTATTTCTCATATGCTCTTTTATTAATGACATATACTATACATAAACACACATCTTTGGTGGGTCCAATATTAAGAAGCCAATCAATTATTAGAAAGAATTCACATAAAATTACCATTAATGCATTGGATTACAGTTCTGAAACGTGGTGACTAACATATGATTTCGGGGAGTGTTCCCAGATTCATTATATGTATAAGAAAACTATTTTCATGCCATTACAGTCGTGAAAATAAGTAAAATACATTTGAAAATTATATTTGATTATATGACAAAACATTTAATGAAAATTCTCTTAATTAGCGCTGGTAAGAAGAACACTTTATTTTCCCCAAAGCATATAGATACTATTAAATACAGAAATAAGTTACGATGGTGGGATTGTATATGACTGAAATAAATTTAATTAATAAAACTAGAAGTAGTTGGCATTTATATATATTTTTAAGCAGAGTGCAATTTTAATATTAGAGCATTAAAACTGGGTCATGAAGCAAAAAAGAAATAATAATATGAAGAAGTTTGCGATGCTGACATAATAGCCTAAAATAAGTAAGAGGAAATGGTCATGATTCTGGACGAAAATGAATTGAATAGGCATGCCATGGTCATCATCAATGTGCAGACCTTTGATACGAAGAAAGTGAATATGCATAGCATGTGCCAAACTTACGGGATAACCGCCAGGGGCATTTTTATATGAAATAAATGTTCCGGATAGCTCAACTATCTATGGAATGAAATATTAGAAGAAATCTATGGGTTCGAACTTGTTGCAACCTCCAGATTAGAAGACTAGAAGCATGTAATATATATATATATATACATGAAGATAGGCCAAATGTCAGTAACGCAGTACAGATGAATGTCACTAACAACATGAAATATAATTTACTGCTTTAAAATAAATGACCTTTGTTTGAGTGCTATAATTTAGACAAATAATACACTATGCCATTATAATATATATAGAGAGATTTCATTTAATAAAATATACATGAAGATTTTATTTAGTAAAATAAACATTAAGATTTACCCCCATCCCTTTTCTTCTATTTTTAAATAAATCAATCCCACCTTCATTGATTTTACAATAACTGGAATATATAAATACTGTATTTGATACTTTAAGCATATACTATTTTAAGAGTATAGAAGAAAAATAACTAGCAGTTATATAGGAAACAAATAATCAGTCACCTTTTCAGAAATGATAAATAATATTTTAAAATTTCAAAGCGTTAATTAGCTTGAATTCGGGATTCACACCAGGTAGAAAATCCAGAGTCAAATAAATATATTTATATACTAAGACATGAATAAAATGTTGACTTATAAAACAATCTGGCGAGTGTATTAATTAAAAATACATTATATTTTAAGGGAACGTTAATAAACTTAATTAATGAAGGCTTACTTAAAAAGAAAAAAGGATTTTAAAAAATTCAACTCACCAGATTGCATGAGATTGGCATATTAATAAACAAAATAGACATATAAAATCAAGTAATGAATAACTATAAATAAAATACAGCACCAAAATTAAAGAACGTTAGAGCATATGAGATAGGATTAAATTTATAGAAATTATTTAAGAGCAAATTACGTTTACATATTTAAAAAAAGGTAAAGTTAAATGGCACAGAAGAAATCTTGATAGATGAGTTAGGCTAAATTTAGTTGAGGTGACGGCTTGAAAAGTTACCTTGCAAGTTTAAGAGTCCAATTTAGTAGTGCACGTGCATGGCAATTGAAATACAAGTTCTCCTGTGGCAGCAAGTTTCTATTAGCATTAAAGTTCTTAGGTCGGGCTTTTAGTTCACTCTTGGGCAACAGAATGATATGGTCATTGAAAGTGATGACCCAACAGGGCCGAGAAGGATGGTGGATTTACACTACATCATTTTTAGTTTCACAGCGATGTTAACAATCAGTTCTCACTAAAGTAGCTAATCTAATCTCTCTGTCCATGTTATTCAAAATACAGTCATTTTATACCATGCCCAGGTGTTTTTGGAATGCTTTTAATCACTTAGTTTTAGCTTTACAATCTAATATCTGATCTTAAAATTTCTTACCTTTTCTTTATCAATTGTTTTTGAAGATGCAACAGCAAGATAACGTCCAACAATAAATTCAAATCTATTTCCAGATTAGAAATAGATTTGACAAAAATGTTTATAACAAAGCAAATCTTTAATCTTAATCCCCATTTTAAGTAAAAACTTTAATTAAAATACCTTCCCTAGATTAAAACAATAGTGTTTCCAACCCTTTAATTGTTTTTAGACAATTAACTGTAGCATCTTCCATCTTGGAAATATAAAATATACATTTCACTAAAAAAAAGTACTTTAAAAGAAAAAGTTTAAAAATGACGTATAATAAAATATTTTTAAAAATCAATATTGTTAGTAAGTTTTTGCTCCCATATATATATATATTTGAGCGGCACCTATAATACTTTAATAAAAAAACAAACTAATAATTAATAAAAAAAATTAATAATAATTTTAAAAAATGTTATTGAAACGTTAAAATTTTATAACTTAAGCACGCATCTCAAATATATACATAAAATACATATACATGACAAAAGGAGTGGGATGGGATACAGGGTTTGAATATGGGTTAGTAGATGGAAACATAAAGCTCAATCTTAAGCTAAGATTGACTGCTTCAATACATTACATATTGGAGTGCAGGTATGAAAAAATCCCGTACTGTTTGAAAAAATCAATATATTAAATAAAAAAAACATTGAAGGAATTCATTCACAAATCTAGCTGGAATAAAAGTAAAACAAATTTTATGAAACTTTTTTATCTTTGTTTATTTTCGATTAGATAAAAATTTACTGATTAATTTGATATAATATATATATGGCTAAATTGGATAAAGGTTTCTGCTATCTAAAAAAAATCCTAAATTTGTTTGGAAAATGTCCAAGTTTTATTATGCCCGTTCTAAAGATAAGATTGATATATGTATTATATTATTCACCTATTCCATAAATAATATTTATATAAATATGTAAATATTTTAAAAAAGAAAAATAATAAAATGTTTGCCTTTTATTATGTTTATTTTTTCAATATCTCTAGCAATACCTTGATTCGAATATCAACATGAAGGATATTTTTGAAAAAAAAAAAAAAAAATTATTTAAATAATAAAGTTTTTTTTTTTAAATATTTATTTAATAAAAGTTTATGCATTTTCAATATTAATAATAGCTTTTTATAAATGCAATGAATTCGTTCGTTTCTTATCACACCCAACATACGACAGTAAAAAAAAAACAAACTTTTTTTTTTTATTTGCAAAGTAATTCATCTCGTTTCTTCCGATATTAAAAAAAATGATAACAGAATTCTAAAATTGTCTTTCAATATTTGTCATATTTAACTGTGGTAGAAAGAAAACTGTCTTAAACTCTATTATTTTCTATACGTGTTATAATAAAGGTCACTGAAAGAGTACAACATATATATAATATATAGCGTATATGAGCACAGACTTTCACATGACCCACGACTTTCCACACTATCTCATAACACTGATACCCTTGAATACATATATATTGAAAGAATAAATAATCACCAATATATGTATTTCATGCTGAACCAGCAATCATCAGTTGGCCTAGATTGCTGGTTTAGCATGAAATACTATATTGGTGATTATTTATCTTTTCAACATTTGTGTGATCAGATAGGTCAGCAATAGGCACTGAGAGTAGTGGGTCGTGTGAAAGTCTGAGTTCGAATCCCGCATATATTACATGTATAAATGCAGATTTAAGCCTGTACAATGTATTGAGAAATAGAATAATTTATATTGAGAAATAGAAAAAAAACATATGGTCTAATTTCCAATTTATGTTATTTTTTTTCACCCCAACATAAATTGTTTTGACCCTTAAAATACATTAGAACAAATAAAAAATAGTCCACTAGAGGGAGCCAAGGACTCCAGTTAACACTGTTTCTGGCTCCATATTTCGTTCCCTTTTTTCTAGTTCAGGGAATTAAATTTCTCTAAAACTATCCCTATTAAAAAGAGGAGTTTTTTAGCTCTCTTTTCATATACAAGCTATATCAACAATATAATCACAAGTAAGCATAATTTCAACTTTTATAAAAACGCTATGTAAATATATGGCAGTCACTGAAATTATAAACGGGTTCTACAGAAATTTTACCTTTTAATGAAAATTTTCATTTCACTTAATTTTGTTGAATGAATGAGAGGATCCAGTTGTTAGGAGGACTACCAGGGGTCTAAATCCTAGTTCTTTTGAGGGAGGGGTCTGGGATAAGGGCGCTGTGGTGATCGTTACCACGTTGGTTTTTCTCATTCATAAGATAGAAAAAATAACGTTATTTATGGTGATTCTTTAACGTTATCATTATGAGTGATTTTATCCATGTATTATTGCAAAATAGATCACAAATTGGCCTCATGATTCTAATTGCAAGTGATCTACCTTATTTAATTTTATTACTTCCAATGTTGCTATTGATAGGGCTGGCCTTTTGCTGTTCATGTGATTTTCATGATGGATTAGAATGGTTTTCAGCAGAGACATTTTGAAGCTTGGATTTTTTTTCCCTTGTTCTCCATAGGTTTTTCATAATTTTTCAAAAGTATTCAGGATTGCTCTCTTTTGAAGATATTCAAGGCCATTTGGAAGAACTGAACAGTAGATTGATTTAGTCCATATTTTATGTTATCTTCAAGTCTTTTCCTATTTCTCAACTTTCCCAATATTGTTGTACTTCTAAAAGACTATTCATATTTGATTTCTAGATTTTACAAATAATTCCTAATTGTAACATTCATTTGTCTTTAATGGTTAATTCAAACCCTTTCCACATCCCTTTCCCTTTTTATATGTATCCTTCCCCCTTCACTATGTTGCTCCAGAATTTCATTTTTACCATTCTTTGTAAACCTCTTATTTAACTATATTTGTACCTTTTTTTGATGAATAAAATTTCATCACTGAGAAAAAAAACGAATAAAAAAAATATACATATACCTTTGAATAAATAAAAATATATGTGAAATCCAAGCTTTCCAATTTGTCATATATGCCTGAATTAAAATTCTACGACTTATCTGATTGGGCTTATTGTATATTATATACAAAAGTTAAAATGTAAGCAAATTTTATTCAAAAGTAATTTGTTAATCAGCTAAAAGCTGGTCTGCAAGAGTGATTATTATAAATATAACAATGAAAAAGTTAAAAGATGAAATTAAAAGTGTTTTCTCGGAGCAGTATCAGTTTATCACTTTAGGAAACATCTTTAGTAAATAATAAACTGCCTTATCATATTATATTAAATTTTGTCATTTCATTTGTCTTTTTTTGAAGATGCAATTTTCACTCGAACTCCAGTTTAACATGATAATAAAAAGAATATATTAAACGTTCCATAATTCTATCTTATAAGGAAAGCAATAAGACTGAGAAAATGTAATTATTGTCATATAATAAAAATTAGAAAGTAAACATTTAAAAAAACCATTCAATTTAAATTTATTCATATATTGAGAATTATAATATATAAGTTTTACATAAGAATTATAGTAGGTTTAATTTAATCTTTATTAAACTGCGGTCAAAATAACTTATAATAATACATTTAGATCACAGTTTATGCAGATGCTGTTGTAAAACGAATATATTAATTTATTCTAAATTCCAAACTCATCTTTGAAAATATAGGTTAGGCAGATGTCTTTCTTTTCTAACAAAATAAATAATAGATTGTGTAATAATCTGATTTCAAATGTGTATTTAATAATAAAATTAATAAATCATACATTGGAAATCTAAATATACATTTGTAATGACATTTGTACAATTTTCACACACATACACATAATAAAATTATATATATATATATATTTAAATACTGACATACCGATGTTTCAACTTGATCACGCAAGTCCTCCACTGGGTGATAAAAAGTACAAAGACAGTTGTAGTGCTTCTACAATCGTCTTTCTACTTTTTATCACCCAGTGGATGACTTGTGTGATCAAGTTGAAATGTATATCAATATTTAAATTTTTTAACATAGATGAACCTGCAAAATATGTCTTTTATATATGCAACCCATGAAAATTTTTGTATCAACATATATATATAGTCTCAGCTAAAACTTGGTGTAATTTCAATATGTGATGGAATGACAAGTATAATATATATTTTTTATTCTTAGTTGATTTTAATAAAAAATGAATTGACCAAAGAACAATAAAAATGGATTACTATCACAATGAAATATTAAGGCAAAAAATGTGTTATTATTATTATTACAACATAAATTTATAAATTAATATTATTCATTTAAAATTCATATATAAATAATAAAGTTTATAGTTTTTTATAAAAATATTATTTCTTTATTTTATGTATTTTGGTTACTGTATTCATAAATAATAGAGTATACACAACACACATGAATATTTAATGTCTTAAATGTGTATGTTGTTATATTTAAATGATATATGTAATATAGTATTTGAAAGATACAAATAAAATATATATTTGCAACATAGTATAGTGAGAATGTGGTGTACATTTTTTAGCTTGTTTTAAATTAAAAGGATATTGTATTTTTAAGTGTGAATATTATTTATTATGTGTAAGATATTGTAAAATATTTTTATTTTATTGTTATTATTGGAAAAGAGATTTTAAAAATGGAACAGAGGGTGATCTTGATATGAGAGTGATTAAAGAGCATTACCTTAGTTTTGATGATGTTAATTATACAAGATTATAAAAGGGACTGAATAATTCAAATTCACTCTCGGACATTCTGATTTACAGAGATGCAAACATAAAGTCTTTCATATTTTTCTTTTATTTATTTTAAACACATTTACTTATTAACTATAAAAAATGGTAAGTTAAGAAGGATTATATTTGTCAAAAAAAAAAACTGGACAATGTTATTAAAAATTTGTTAAATGAATGTGAAAGTAATTTATAGCATTCAACATCATCTTCATAATTCTCTACTAAAAATGGATATCGTGTGTGAACAAAATGTTTTAATGATGAAATACAAAAGCTAATAATATAATATTGTATATGAGAATTGTTTTCATCTGCATATATACTTTTATAATGTTGATGAGGGTTTGAACTCAGGTTTAATTCAGTTTATTTGTACAGTGTACCATCAGAAATCGAGATCAACATCAGTTCATTCTTAATGACATTATAATATTAAATATATGAAAAGTGAAGGATAAAAATTAACACTTGAAAAATATTGGAATTAACAAACTATGTATTATTGCAATAACTATTTTGATACTTTTACTTGGATTAATAAATATTTTTAAAATTATAGCTTACGGAATAAACATTGAAACTGTTGTGTTTTTTTAAAATGCTATACAGCAGGGCAGAGAATCAGGTCATATGGTAATATGTATTTTTTATTCATGTATTTAATTATATAATTTTTATGAATATAACTGATTCCTATATCTTAAGTTAGATGATTGTCTATCTTATATATGTAAAGTAAAAGAGAGTTTAGTATAAATTTACATTTATATCTTAAATTTTAATAATTAAAACGTTAAATTGAATGTATTATCTGTTATTTGTTAACTGCAAATTATTTTTGAAAATGCATCTTATAAATGTTGAAAATTTAAAAGAACTATATTGTAATAATTATTCATTTGTATTTTATTTGAAAAGTAAAGTGAGTGCAAAAATAAATGCATGACTATTATATTTCATTTTAATTAATAATTTATTATGCAGATTAGAAAAGTGTCATTAACTTTCTTGTAGTTCAAAAAGTGCCTATGTACAACAACATTTTTTCATTTCATACACACATATATATAGTATAAATTAAAGATTATATAGGTCAATTTTAATGTATAAATACTGATTTTATTAATATTAATTTTAACAGAATATATTTCATAATACTTAATTGTATTATATGTTTCAAATGTTTATCTGTCATTTTTTTTTTTTTTTTTGTATTTATTGTTAATAAATTTTAAATTCATTTAAAACAATAAACTTTCTTTAGTTGACATTCAGTTTATAACAAAAACCCATATAAACCAATAAACATCACATGATGAAACACTTTTTATGCTTGTGTATAACTGTTGTTAAAACAGGCAAAACTCACTATATATATTGCCACACAAAGCATAGTGAGATTTGCCTGTTTTAAATACTCATATAGTTTGTAATAAATACTCATAAGACATTCTGGAAATTAACCTATTTGATTGATAGGTGATTGTACAATTACATATTATTTCCTTTATGGTAAATCCATATATTATCATTTGAATCAGGTATACATTTATATAGTAACAAATTGATTGATTTGATATTGCTAGACATTTAAAAATTAATTAGTAGATTATCATAATTATTTTGTTAATTATATGCAATACTTATTTTAAGATAAAAATTTATAGCTGAGTTAGTTTGATAGTTTATAAAGCACAAATATATTACTTCTTTAAGATAAATAAAGGTGATTATAATTAAATGCTTGCATATGTTTTAAATTTATTACTTATTGTATGAATATTATAGCAATTTAGTATTTAATTACAAAGATGATAATCATATTGTGTTACAAAATTGGTAATAGTAAATATTGAAATTAGTATTTGAACCCCATTAAATAGAATAATTTATTTTGATAAAATTTAAATTTCATCTACAGATATAGATCATAAATTTAATTTAAATATTACGCTTTGAAATGGACATTTGATATAAAAGATTATTAGTAATATTAGACATATTAGAGTAATTAAATTTACAGTTAAGTAACTTAACTTTATTAGTTTGAAGGATAATCTGTTGTGATTTGTTAATAGTACTTGTATAAATGTCAAATAAGAATTATCATTCGGTTCAAGTTGCATTGATTGGATATTGTAAATTTTAAAATTATTTAGAAGGTTAGCTTTATTCTACATTACTATAAATTGACAAATGAGATGAGATATGCTAGATTAACTGATTCTGTATATTGTATTTTATTATAGTTTAGTAGTGAGGTATTTTATTTTTATTATGATTTGATGTTAAGGTTATAAAATTTTATATATTTTATTAGGAATGGATTAATATACATAAATTTATATATTAAGAAAGTTTTTAATCATCATTAAGTTTTTGATTCCATTACAATTGATGCATCTAATAAGAGTATTTTTGTTTTGAGATATTATTGTTTTGTTAGTATTGTCTTTATTTTCATTTTATTAACATTATTTTCATTCTATTTAGTTATATTTAGTGATCAACTAATGGATTATACTTTGCTTAGTCACAATTCATGTTTTAAGTTTATAGATTATTATAAAGTTTTCATTTCTTACTTTTATGTTTTTCATTTCGCTATAAATAGTTTCTAAATTCATAAGGTATATTAAGGTCATTATTTTTATCCATTCATTTTATTCAATTATAAATAGCATTTAACATTCAAAATAGGCACATATTGTAATAAAGAGTGCCAATTCATGAAGAATATTTATTTTTCTCATTCTTTGTTATCATTTTTATTCTTATTATATTTGGTTTACCACACACACAGGTAAATCAAATACAACTAATGAATTGTTTAAAGAATTAAATGGTTTAAAAAGCATAAGATGGATAAAAACAGTCAAGGATTTAATGTGCGTCCAGTTTTTTGATCTTAAAATAACTAGAAATCAATGCATGCTGAATTACTGTATGATCATTAAACCAATAGTAAAAAGAGGTTATATTCCATGTAAATCAAAGTGCCAATGTCACACAAAATAGTGTTTGTAAATATTCATCGGATAAAGGCAAAAATATTGAAATATATTCGAATGAATTGTTAAATGTTGGCTACAATTATAATCATATATATAATGTTATTGAGATTTTAATACAAAATATAAGAATAAAAATTTTAATAATAATATTGATTCTCCTGTTAATAAAAAAATATGGATATCAATCCCATATATTTCAAATGATCAAGTAACTTTTATGAGAAAAATTTCTAAAGGTATATGTGATATTGCATTTTACACACCTCCTACATTAAACAAATTAATAAATAACTCCGAAGATAAAACCTCATTTATAAATAAAAATTGTGTCATTTATAAATGGATATGTAGGTGCAGCAGTGTATATATAGGTGAGTCTAGATGTATGTTGAAAAAAAGAACTAAAGAACACTTGCTATTATTAAAACGAGTTCAGAAATCAGAACAAAATTGCATAGTAGATAATAATATTTCAGCATCTGTTTTTTTACGACCATAATAAATCATGTATTTATGGTTTTGACTTCAATTTCAATGATGTAAAAATATTGCAAATTGAAAAAAAATACCAATAAAAAAATAAAGAAGCTATGCTAATATACAAATATAAACATGACTTAATTAACAGGCAAGCAGCAAACATTAAGATCACAGAATTGTGGAAAAGTTAGCCTTTCAAAGCTTTAGTTGACAAAAATTACTGGGATAATCAAAAGTGCTCCTAAGTGGATAACATTTTTTAATTAGTTAGTTACTGTATTTAAAAATGTTTAGTTATATAATTATGTATATTGCTTTAAAAATATAGACATCTAATAATAATATTATTACACACACACACACATATATATATATATATATATCAGTGCTGTTTTAATCTTAGCTTAATCATATTACAACCATCCATCATCCAATATACTGTACCAGGAAGCTCTTTTATTGTTGTGCTGATAGCATATATACTGTAACTCATATCTCAATAATATAGCAACACAGATAAAAATCTTTTTTTTAATTAAATTACTAAGGAAGGCATAAAAATATACTTATGATAATAAGTTTACTGAATTGTTAAAGTGGCTGTGGGTAATGTTTTCAATTTTATATGCATGTAAGAAACCTCAATACTTTATACATTTTATTAGAATAAGATACTTGATATATGAGATTAGTGAATGCATTGACTTTACTTATTTGTATATTTACAAATATTATTAATGAACAGTAATTAATTAGTTACAAATATTTAATTATTATTATTGATTTTATATTCATTACTGTTATTCTATCAGTAAACTAATAGTGTTAACATTAAATGTAAATCTGTTATAAAGTTTTGTAAGTGAATGGAAGAATGAAACCTGTCTGAATTTTAACTCTCCAGTTGTAAAGTGATGTGATGTACTATGTTTTTTTCTGAGGAGTCAAGAATCTCTCAGCCACTATGCCCAGAGAAACCTGTTAACCATCTTATCTCCCATATCCATTCTCCACTAAGTTTTTCCCATATTCTTCTCTATCCTGCTCTACCCCATTTCCACAACCTTATTTTCGTCCATTCTATGGCTTTTATATATTATTGGTGAAAATATTTCACTTGTTCTACCTGGTGGCAATTTTTGTAATCATTCAAAATTTGATGTTAGTAGATAATAATAAATTGAATTTTGTTTGTTAGAAATATAAAATTACAAATGGAAAAGATCCCTAAATATGAAATTTGAACTTTGCTAATATATAAAAATAATTATAAAGTGAATTATGTAATAAGAATAATGGACTTTTTTCTGATTGGTCAATGTAAAGTAAACTTAAAAACATTAATTAAATCTTTGTTGATTGATCTTAATTTTTAAAATGGGGACAAATTAAATTTATAAAATTATAGTTTTAAAAATAAAACATATATAAATAAAGTTAAAGTGTAATTATATGCATTTTTTATTTTAAATAATTGTACAAATATTATTTATAAATAATCATAAATATTTAAATAAACTAAGCAAACATTCCCTTTTTATAATTTTCTTATTTGGTTAAAAATCTCCTTAAAGTAATTATGCAAATGACCTTGAAGTTTTAGAATAAATAATATAGCAAATATTATCATGATGGCAGGACTAAATTTTTTTCAATTTTTCAATGGTTGGAAAGTAGTGACCTCTCTGATTTTTTTTGGTACTGATAAATCAGAATTATTTTAATTTCACTTTTTGCCATCAAATAAATGTAAAACTGGAAAAATAACACTACAAGTTTATGCAGAAGAACAAAGAAAGCATAAGAATATCAGCATCCTCTGCAAAAATCTCCAAATAAAGTAAGATGTGATATGTTGGACTAGTTCAACATATCATATCTTATAATATACCATCATTACAAACCTTCAGAAAATTCCAAATAAAGTACTTTGTAAGTATATACACAAGAGTCTGTAATTATTTTTACCTGTTGTTTCTGCCATAAGTTAATGTTAAAAGGATTGTGATATATAAATAGATAGTTTTAATATTCACCAATTGAGATTGCCTTCAATAATTTATTTTCTAAAACTTATCTATCTGTATACATGATTTTTTATTCATGGGTCTCATTACAAATACATAGGTAAACAATAAACTATAAATTCTGAGAAATAATGTCCTGGGTTGGGATATTACTGTTGAAAAATGAGGACATACCGTATTTATAGATATTTTTTTCTGAAAAGAAAGTTGTACTCTAAATTAGGAGAGTATAATTCAATCTACTTTTATAAAAATATAAAAATATATATATACTGATGAAAGTTAAGTGTAAACTTTTGAAAGAAGATTTAACATAAACATATGATGATCAGGAAAGATAAACTGGGTATCATTTGTAAAAGTTATAAAACAAACATAGAGTTTTATTACTATTAACAATCTCAATTTTAATTTTACTTAAAAAAAATAGAATTCAATTAGGCATTGTTAAATTTATAGCTCATCAGCTGATATAAACATAATCTAATTATTCTATGTAGAGGCAAAGAGGTTATTTTGTTACCAGTATACTATAGATATTCGACATTTATTGTTAAAAGGAGGTTGCCATGACAACAGCTTGAATTTGTTGATTGTTATTGATATTGGAATTGTCTAAGTGTTGACTGTTTTTTAATGATATATATTTGTTTCTCTCTGAACCCAATTTTTAGTATCAGTAGTATGCATGAAACTTGATATTAATGCTATAAAATAGTAATGATGAGATAATCCTTACTGTCAGAACGGAATAGATAAAAAAAAAGCAGTTAAAACTTGATTGCAGCAGTAGATGATAACAAAAGAGATTCATATAAACTATGATTGCTACTTAAAGGGTAGAAGATGAGGTCCAGATAAAATATCACTAGTATAACACTACTAATAAGCAACCACTTTCAGAAATATGTAAAAATAATGTTTATATATTTCTACTGTGAATAATTTGCTTTAACATATACATAGACACACATACTTTATTGTTAAAAGAAGGTTGCCTTGGCAACAACTTGAAATTGTTGATTGTATTGATATTGGGATTGTCTAAGTGTTGACTAATTTTTAATGATATATATATATAAATGCATATACCAACTCATAAAATAAAAAAAAAATCCAATATAATTTAAATGCTATTACAAGTTTAAGTTAAGACTGATAGTTTTATTTTAGATTACTATTTCTTATTAGTTAGTAGTAGCAGAAAGGTAATGGTTGCATTAGACTGATATTAGATTAGGGCATAATGTTGAAAGATTTAAATTTAATTTTAGCTAAGTAGAAAGTTGCTTTTAATCTTAATTGATAGATTGATAAACACACACACACACAAATATATATATATATATATATTGCAAATTTCGATCTACTGTTAAAGTCTTCCATAACAAATTTTATGCTTTTTCATTTATAAATATATTTAAGATTATGAAATTATAAAAATGTCACAATCCTCCTCTCTCTCCTTCCTCCCTTCCTCCCTTCCCATCTTCCCCTCCCTCTCTCTGTACTTCACTCTCTCCGCCCTCTCTCTCTTTAGATAAAAGGTTATATTATTGTTTATACTAATAATTTGTCCAAAATCTCGTTATCTATCTTCAGAAAAAAATACAAAAAAAAAATATTCAAACTTCGCAATGATATTAATAGTCAAGAGCGAATAATTAACGTAGAAGTGAATGAATGTAATTCTGTTGATTCTCAGAATATTTCATCTTTTACTAACAACGAAACTTATTCTATAATATTACAATGTAAACTTAAAATATTCTAGACATTTTTATATAAACTTAATATCTATGAAAGATTTGAAATACATGCATTCTCCACATAACTGGAACTTGATTGTAAATATAGGCGATTTGAACACAGACTTTCAAGCACCCTTCAACTAACCATACTATCTCATACTACTGATACACATGATCACACACATGTAGAAATAATAAATAATCACCAATATGTGGATTTCATGCTAAACCAGCACTCATCAGTTGGTCTAGATTACCACCTCCCATATATATATATATATATAATCAGTATATATATATATGGTTGGTCTAGATTACCACCTCCCATATATATATATATATATAATCAGTGCTCAATTTATATTAAGATAGCAAATCTTCATAATTTAATGGAAAGGATTTAATCTATTCCAATTTCCAACTCTTCAGCCAACCATGGAAAGGTTTCAATCTATTGAAGCCTTTCCATTAAAGTATGAAGATTTTCTATTTTAATATAAACTGAGTACTGATTATATATATGTGTGGGAGATGATAATCTAGACCAAATGATGAGTGCTGGTTTAGCAGGAAATATGTATATTGGTGATTATTTATCTTTTCTACATGTGTCTGGTCATGTGTATCAGTAGTGTGAAATAATGTGGATAGTTGAAGGGTACTTGAACGTCTGTGTTCAAATTCCCTATATTTTAATATCTATGAATAAATATATGCAAAAACGTATTTGAGATAAGCTTAAAGTTTGTGAAATTAACAATTTATATGTGTATGTTATAGAATAAGTATTATATGCTTGGGTGCAGTATTAGTGATGTAAACTTTGGAACTCAAAATCCTTGAATCATGGACTAGTTTTGTTACTTCCAGAATCGAACCTTTTATGACCAAGAAGTAAGAAATCATGAATTATTTATAGCTCTTAACAAAAACAATTAAATATTTATTTATAAATTATTATTTATATTTATTCATTATCTTCATTTCAACTTCTTTATAAAATTATTTTTAAAAGTAATCAAGTAAATTTGGATGAAACATCAATATTACTACTAATAAAGTATATCTAGTGATAATATGTTGGACTATCTCCATCATCTATCATTGAATGTTGATCTGTGTTGTCTATTTGTGTGTTATTACTAATAAGTTGTTATGAAAAAAGCCTAAATATAGTTTAAAATTCAACATTTAGTGACAGATGGTAAGAATGGTTCAACATATTATCACATAAAATGTATCTGATTAATAAAAAAGTGATGTTTTTTTAAAAAAAATATAATTATAGATATTTATCATATTTTGCATATACATTCAATACTCAATAACATTACACTGTATACATTTTTATAATCCTTTTTAACTTGTAAAATATTTTATTATTAGTATGGATGAAGTATAGAATTTGTAAATTTTACAAAGTTATGAAACAAAGTAATCTTAATTTTATAGAGTTTTATTTAACTATGTTCTTAGCAGGACTTATTACATCCACAAATGCTGAAATATTTAAATGTATTTTTAAACCATAGGTGATCGAGATAGGGAAAAATTTTGAATTCAATGTACATGAATTGGAAGATGGACATTTATCTTGATTTACAAGCACTATAATAATATCATTAGAATTATTGGGTTTTTTAACTCTTTTGAGGATCCTTATGAGATGACTTGAAGCCACTCAAGTAGCTTGAATTCCGTTATTTTTAACACTATGGTAAAGATTTTGCACTTTTTCCAAAGATTAAAAAAAGTTCCATAAGATGCTGCCCTCTCTTGAATTATTTTACAAGTAAAAAATCAATAAAACTGATGTCAAAAGTAAACAAAACAAGTAGGCTATACATTCTTCACTTTGATTGGCTGTAACCACCAAGTTCAAAGAAAGCCGCTTGTCAAAGCCACTCATCAAAACGAAACTGCTAAGATTTCTTTTCTAACATTTTGAATGTGATAAACAAATGTTTTAGACCATTTTAAAAGTATTTTTTGACATATTTTTTGACATATTATAAATTATTTTGATAGAATATGCTAAAAATAAAATTATTTTAGAAAAATAGTTAAGACTTTAGCAAAATTATTTACTTATCCATGCAACGTAAAATTGACCAAGAAATCACTGACGTCATCAAAGCTATTTGATTGGTCAGTAATATTTGTTTTAAATTTGCTGCCATTATCAAATATTTTTAAATTATAAATGAAAATTTATTTTTGAAAAAACTTTCGTTCATTTTCATAACCTGACAAATTATTAATATACTTTTTACAAATGAATCTAAAGTGAATATAATATTAAAAGATTAATATATTTTGATGCTTGAGTTTGTGAATTGACCAATTAAAAGTTTAGACTTTTACCTCACTCGGCCAACAAAGTAATAGCCACTACAAAGGTTAAATCAAGACAACTCTGTTCAATTTTTTAAATCATTATAATGATATTATTAATATCAATTTAATATTTAGTTTTTTCACTTTTTATCATTTTTTCTTATTTCAGCAAATGTTTTTGCATAATTTCTCTGTATTACTTTCAAACATGCATTATTTTGAATCTGAAGTCTATTGTACAACTAAATGTTAACTTTGTCTATATGTTATGTCAGAACAACAAATGATTTTTAAATGTAAAACTAATTTTATCAAATATATTTTAGTGATTTTTATTTTTTTGTATTTATTTAATATATGAAGTTATAGCAACCATGAGTTATGAAATTGAATCAAAAGGCAAAATAGTACTTGTGAGTTTTCAAATAAACTAAGATGTCACCCCGTATTTCTGATAAATGTACAGTTTTGAGGGCCTATAATCTACCGAACATGTGTTAGTTGTTAAATTAAAACAAATTTAATAAATCAGTTGTTGAATTTAAAAAGAGAAATAAATTCTGATAAATTTCATTAGAAAGCTTTATTTCAATTTTTTTAAATTTTGTTTATAAGATGGGAAGGGACAATATGATCTTAACATTGTTGTACTTAGATACAATTTGCATAGTTTTTTTTTTTTTTTGAAAGCAACCTTTTGGGTAAATTGTAATAATGATAAAAATTTGGGACCTTCCTGTTATTTTAATATAATCCTCTAGACTCTTCCTCCTCTTCTTTTTCCTTAGTTTTGATTTGTTTATACAGTATATAACATCGAACCTCCACTCTTTTACACTTTTAGAAAAATGGAGAAAGTAAAGAAGTGAAAAATAAGATCTGACAAAGACTGCTGGGAACAGTTGAAACTGTTATCAAATTAATAAATATATTTTGCTAAAAGTGTAAAAGAGTGAAGGTTTGACCTTCCTGTTACAGAATGTGATACAGTGGATCATTTCCAATGTATGGGGGGTTTTGCTCTCCTGAAAAGTGTGCATTAAAGGTCATTATATCATTGCATGCCACCAACATGAATAACATAAATACTGTATATTTTTATTTTTTTTAGTAAAATGTTAATCCAAAAATAAGAAACAACTATAAATATTGGAATTAATTTGTCCACAATGCTTTCTTTTCTTAAAACTAATAATACAAAATAAAATGTAAATCTTAAATGTGACACATTCTGGCAGGCATTTTTTTGTAAATACTTTTTGCCTTCTTTCCAAAATTGTAGATTTATCAAAAATATGGGCTGCCATCTTGGATTACTTGAAAAGCGATAAGCACCAGCAAAACTCTCAAAAGCTTTTCTTTCCCAATTTCTTTCAATGCTAATTATACTTTCTTGTGACTAGATATTGTGAACAAAATTCTTTATATATATTATTAAATTCACTTTTTTAATAATAGTATTCATTAACAATAATTGTTTAAATTGCTTAAGCAATATTATTTAAGAGATATATTGTTTCAATAATGGAATTATTTGAATTGTTTACCAAATTGTTTTAAGAAGATTCTAATAATTTTATATACTATATTGGTGAAATTTTAGAAAAATCTAGAAAATATTGTCAATCTCTGGATTTCTAGCATAATAAGAGAAACTAGCAAGTATAAGAAACATTGAAATCAGGTGACAAAATATTGAAATTGTCTAATCTATGCTGAACATATGGATGAAACAAATTTCTACTTGTAATTTTGTGCAAAAGTTTACCTCAATAAAAATGATTATAAGATTTTTAGATATATATTTAATTCCAAGATATTTAAATATTTTTCAAAAACGTATAATTCAATATATAATAAATACAAAATGATTACTAAGAAAAGTTTGTTTAATATTTTAAAATAAATATGCTAACTATATCAAAAATATTATGCTACGCATGTTTTCAACTAATTAAGAGTCACAATCCTAGCTATTTTATCCAAGGGGATTAAAGAATTACTAAACTAAAATATGATTATAATATGTAATTTAAATGTTGTGCTCTGAACGCACACTAGTGAAGATATTTTCAATACTTTCTAGCTTAGCACTTTCAGGAATTACATGTTCCCATATTCATAGCTTGTGCTAATAATGGTTTTGTGTTAGCTTGTGCAACATTGATGTATGCAAATATATGTAAATTAACTAGATCACTCATTTTTTAGAAATCGAGAGGCAGGTGTCTCTCCTATTGATGACATTAGGGTCATCTGCAATAAAACATGCTTCCTTTACTTCGCACTTGGCATCATTGCACTCAGAGCACACAATCTCAGCTGTATTATGTTTGAATATGTGACCAGAGGCCTTTTGATGTTCCAAAAATATTGAGCTGCCTTCTGATTTGATTCATGCTTTATTGTATACATATCTGTGTTGTGAAACTCTGGTAGCCAATGTCACACATGTCTTACCATAGTATGTCACTCCACAACCTATTTGGGGGCAGGTCATCTTGTACACCACTTGTGGGGTTTTATCCAGTGTGATTTTATCCTTTGAAATATTGATCAGCCTGTTGGTAGCCAGTGGAATGTGAAAACTTACATCAAAATCAGTGCCAAGTTTTTTAATCAATTTTTTGCCCACATATGTAGATAAATTTATTTACATGAGCCACTTTTTGACAGGGTGACACAAGATTTTTTTTTGTTTATTGTGTATATATTATTAGCAATGTAACAGTCCTCTATAATTTTGCATTTGGCATGGATGTAGGTTCAAATCTAAGACCATGTTTGGACTCATGCTTGGGGAAGATAGATTTAATGTCTACATTAGTTTTATCCCTCTATCAAAAAGTGACTCATGTAAATAAATTAATTTACATCTTATAATCAAATTTTATGTAAATCACCACCTTTACAATTATTACATAAATCTCACAATAATAACTTGGATTATGATTATGTCTATTGATTAGACGAAAGCATGCCCAGCATATTATTTTTGATGCATTTTCCAATTTTAAATTGTTAAAGAAGCTTTTCTTAGTATACATTTTGTATGTATTATATATTGAATGATATATATTTAATTAAAAAAATTCAAATATTTGGTGACACTATTTAAAATTTTTTTATTCAAGCTTATTTCACTTCCTGTGATAGCCAAAGATCGACAAATATTTTTAAATTTTTTCTAATATTATATATAAAATTATTAAAAAATTTTTTCAGACAATTTGTTCATTCAAACGGATCAATATTGAAAGCATATTTTACAGCAAAAATATTCAAAGTAACTTAAGTTTATAAAGAAAAATTAATATATATATATATATATTTCCAGTGTCATAGCATCGGCCGGGAAGCGAACCCCACTAACCCGGGACAACTGCTTATAGGGCAGCTGTGCTGACCACTCGACCAACGCTTGACAAAAATACATTTTCAAACATGAATTTTCATTTTTACCAATAAGACAATAGCAAATGAACACTATAAAAAATCACTAGACTCTATTCGTAATTTGGTCAAAAAAGATAGACAATTGTTCTAAATAAATTGACCTATAACTTAAAAAAAACTTCTAAAATGTTACTTTGCTTAAAATGAGAGCTTAACGTTAATAGATTTGACTTGATATTTTAAATTTAGCCAATAAAACACAACTGTTTTTAATAATTAATTCTTGGGTCATTCATTCCGGACAATAGCCAAAGTGGTGTTAATAATTCCAAGTGTAATCTCCAGTTATTACAAAGCGTGATAATGAAACAATATATCATTATTAATTGTAAGATCCATCCACAATACTATATAGAGCAAATTTCATTTTTGCTGTGTATCCTGGGAATATCACTTAATTCCAGTTGGATCGCATCCACAATAAACAAACAATAACATAAATAAAGCTCATTAAGTTTTTATTTGCACTATATATGTATTATTTATATCTTCGGAGAAGAGAATCTGTATTGTAGAATTATCTTTGACAACTGTGGGTAATAATTTTATACATGGGCGCTTTATAACAATTCATTGCCCTGTAATATTTTAACAGGGTTTCAGATACAAACACAGACGCGGTTAGCTAGACAGTCTGCCATTTCGTATTAGTGCGACTTCTGCATAATATAAATAAATCAGCATATACTAAGGCAGTCCAGTTCACTAATAATATGTAAATTTTTTAGAGTGATCGTAGTGAGAAATAATTTATTTATGTGTGGGCGGTGATAAATACGATAAATAAAACATCTATATTTAAAACTGTCTAAATATATAGTTACATCCACACGCACTGCATTATATTATTACAAACAATTCAACTCCTTTTTAACTGTAGAAAATTATTTTTCATTTACATATAATAATCTTGCAGTCTTATAGATTTCCGACGATCTCGAACAGATCTTGACAGAGATGGATTTTTCTTCTTCTTCCTGATCGGTAGTTTTCTCTTTTCCATCGAAGACTGTTTGAGATAAACATTTCTAGTTTTATGAAATATTTTTTTTTCAAATTGACAAAATAGCATGAAAGAAGCATAAGAAAATAAACTACAGTATTGTGAAACATTTTCTTCTAACTTGGGTGAAAAAATAATCATTTTATCACAATTTCTGATGATGAGGTAGTATTTAAAAACAGTGAAAATAAACTCAACGCATGTTAAATAAAGAAGTAAAATTTAATATAAAGCAATGAAAGTAAGAATGGGAATAGACATTTGAAAGTGATAGACATAAGAAAGTTTGGGTTGGAAGTTAGAGAAGATGGGAAACATACTACTGGTAAAGTTTCTTACTCATTAGATGAATTACTCAGTTCAACTAAATCCTCACATGAACACCACTCTTTATGCTTGTGTATAACTGTTGTTAAAACAGGCAAAACTCACTATACGTATTGCCACACTCAACAAGCTAAAGTAATCAATGGATGCCAGAAGGCTTGTACATAAAATTTCCATCTAGTGCCTACTCATCCAATATCCCCAGCCTAGTTTCTGGCTTGTGGCTGCTGGAGGGTTGCATTAGATCTTAAGATCTAGATGCAGTGCTCTCAGATCCAAAGCTTCTCACTGATGGAGGCCACAAGCCAGAAACTAGTCTGGGGATATTGTATGAGTAGGCACTAGTTGGGGATTTTATGCACAAGCTTTATGGCATCCATTGATTTTGCTGTGTGTGGCAATACGTATAGTGAGTTTTGGCTGTTTTATCAACTAAATCCATATACTTGCTAAATCTATTTTTAGTGACTGTTATGACATGTCTGTAATCCCATCCTATATTATTAATGCACACCATTAAGTGTAGAATACGTATGGATGTTTGTTGTTTAATGACTTATTTGGACAAATTCTCAAGTAGTTATTAACATACCTCCATAACTCTCTTTTGTCAGATATTGGAATTTTTTAAAACTATTTTGAAATAATCCTAATTATCACTCTTGGAACCTATTTTCTTTTTAAAACATGATGTATGCAATACAGTGTCCAATTTTGGAATTTTTCTTCATATAAATAACTTTGATTTGCTTCAGAAATGTGTTTGATTACATTATCAAACAGTGAGCATCATTTTGATAGATGTGTAAGAGATGAAATGCTAGTAATACACAGTATCAATTACTGCTCCATTAACATCTTTGTATGAAATTTTATCCAATGTAGTCTTTAAATGCTGCATGAATTTTTCAACTAAGCTTCTAGATTGAAGATGGGAAGGGGGTGTTAGTATATGACCTATCCTTTTAGCAGCCAAAAATATTTGAATAGTGTAGATGCAAAACCAGCTCCACTATCAAAGACTATATAGTTTGGGGGTATCTACAGCATGAGAATATTCCATTAAATGTTCTAATGGTATTTTCTGCCATTATGCTCTCCACAATTTTATATTCTGTTCATTTAGAGTATGACTTGATAATTATCAGGAAATTGTAAACATTAAATGGACTGGCATGGCCTATCTGAAATCTTATCTATGATTGGGTTGCTTTTACACAATGATCAAACTTAACGATAATCTTGCAGTCACTACAGTGTTAAACTGAGAGTTCAATATCCTGACTCATGTTTGACTACTATACATAAGATTGCACCAAATCCTTCATCCCAATATTTACTGTGACCTTTATGCAATAAGTCTACATTTGTTTTCTGCCTTCAGTAGGTATAAGTACACAATCCAACATGAGAATACAGTTGCTACATATCAACAGACTCCTGCATGTATTCCAAATGGATTTTGAGAACAAATCAGGTTGCTTATCAGCAAATCCATGTTTAATCCAATTTTGTTGATAACTAGCATTATTAGTTAATTTAGTGACTACTATGTTATTTAGGTGTTGTTTCCCCATGGAGTAGACATTGTTGATCTCCAGAATTTTATTCTTGGACTTGCACATAGCTGATAAAATTTTGAGAGAATGTCCACATGGCCAATTGTATGCTGCAGATATATTGCCCAATGATTCATTCTTTGTCTGGTATGTTCCACAGTTTTCTTCTTACTTTCAAATACATCCATTAGTAGAGTGGTAGTAAAATATTTAAACATGTGGTCATAAACTTATTGGTGGAATATTTTACGATATAAATTGTCACCAAAGTTTCTTCATCAATTTAACTGCAGTTTTTTTTGCAGCAGTCAATATTCTGGAAGTGTAAGTGGTAGAGCATTCACAGTAATGTGATACATCTGCTCCTGTTCCATATTCTGAGGCATCAATTGTATTGATGACTTTTTGATCATTACAACACTGGATGAGAGACAAGCTGGAACATAACATATCATTGAATCTGTTGAAAGTATTTTTATCCTTGGCATTCCATTTCCAAATTTGTCCCTTTTTAACAACTGATATAATGGCCTGATAATATGGACTTTTATTTTCATTAAACTCTTAACGAAATTGAATACACCTAGAAACACTTGCAAAATATTGAAGTTTATTGAATTTGCAAAGTTTTTAACTACTCTCACTTTTTCTGGATTAGGGAACATTCCTTTAGCATTAATATGTCATAGAAACTTGATTTCAATAGAGGATTATATACATTTGGGAACATTTAATTTTGTACCAATTTTATCTAGCTTTGCACAGATTTTAAGTATACATTCTGCTAGCTTGCTGTCAGTATCCACACTTATTAAAATGTTATCATGGTGAGGAGTAACACCTTCCATACCCTGAGACAAACTGTCCATCTTTGCCTGAAACAGATTTGGTGCATTTGTCATTCTGTAGAGTAATTTGTTGCATTTGAACAACCCTAGGTGAGTACATACAGCCAATAGTTCAGCTGTTCTATTAGTGTTAGGAATTTGATAAAACATGAAATTCAATTTTTGCCAAAAAGTTTGCTTTCTGCAATAATTCTATTATCTTCATACATTGATATCGGATAAGCACTTTTGTTGATATACTTATTGGGCCTCACACAATAATCTCCACATAGGTTTACAGTTTAACCTGGCTCTAATATAACCACTACTGGAATGGCTTAATAAGAGACTTTTGTTCGAGACAACATGCCTTTTTATTCAGCTCATGAATTGTCACTTCAACTATTGTCACAAAAGAAATGAAACCCTATATGTTATACAGAGAATTGGCTGTCTTTTGACTTATTCCACATCCACTGGCCATGTTTTAAACTCTTCTGGTGATGAGTTAAACAGCTTTGGGATGTTAACTTAGATTTCAAATTGTAGTTGCATTTTTTGACTATGATAGTCCAAACCTCCAACAGGTGCCATTGCTATTACCTATATTTTATACCATTTCCATTCACATCAATGGCTGTCACTTTAGTTTTCTCAAGTGCAATGTTACTATTACTCTTCCTCACTATGTTTTTCCAATCTTACTGTGCAATTAAAACAAACCCTAAATGATTATCAATTTCCATGTTATTTTCTTTTTCATAAATATGTACATCTAACAGCATATTATTTTTCACTTCTTTTTTAATGTTAGTTCTCTTTTTGATGCATCTTTACCATGATGGAGAGTCTGTGCTTAAAGCTATAATTTACTGTGTTTATTTTTTATATGACTCATGCATAATAAGTGTCCATTTTGCCACATGCATTATATTCTTCATGTTTAAAATTACAATACATCTTAATGGATCCTATTGTTTACAACAGTAACATATAAAAAAACATTGAACTTTGCAGTTTGATGCATCAACTTCTGTCTTATTTACTGTTATTGATAATTTTCAAAACATTTTTTAAAATGGTGATGTCCAATTCATGGGCTATGCATTTCTCAACTACCTGTTTCTATAAGAATGGTGAGTGAGTCTTCTAATTACCTCAGAACAATGTCTGATCTCCATACAAGTTGGTTGAGGAGAATGTCTTCATACTCAGCATTTAAGTTACACACTTTAGCCAAATGTTGTAAAGCTGAAACATAATCATGATACTACCCATGTGGTGCTTAAGTCTTGTTTCTAAATCTCAAACATAACACCAATTTTGAAGTCACAAATTAAAAACATCACATGATCACTATCTCATACTAGCACAATAATTGTTATTAAACAATTCAAAATACAGCAAAACTCTCCATATAGTAGTGCCATCTTGTGCTAACAAGAGCAATCAATGGATGCCAGAAGGCTTGTGCATAAAATCCCTACTCACTGATGAAGGCCACAAGCCAGAAACTAGTCTGGGGATATTGGATAAGTAGGCACTAGATAGGGATTTTATGCACAAGCCTTCTGGCATCCATTGATTGCTCTTGTTAGCACAAGATGGCACTACTATATGGAGAGTTTTGCTGTAAATTAAAAACATATAATCAATTTATTTTTTCATTCCTATCATGCTAATTCTTTGGAAGGCTTTGGTTTACAGTCTATTTGCCAATTGCAATACTTCCTTGCTTTCTAGACAGATAAGCTTTGATATCTTTAGCTTGTCATCATCTAGATTATTTATTAATATGTACTTCTCCATGTGCTTGACGTAGAGACAAAAACCCACAAAATTGTTGATATCCAATTCACATAATACTTTATTCTTTAATGCCATTATGCACATTAGTTTATCTACTTCATAAGCTGGAGAATGCATCAAAATAATGTTGCTTCTACAGTTTCTATTGTCAACTGTGATAATCTGCTGTTTACTCTGTGTGTATCTTAAAATACCAGCTGAGTCGCAGCCATAATAAACAAGAAATTTTACAAGTAAAATTCATTGAGAGTTTATTTATTCATAACAAATAATATATATATTGTAACCTTTTGATAAGTTATCCATAGTAAGAATGGTATATAAAATGTAAATTATAGTTCCAAAATTTCAAATTTCAAATTAAGATAATAGTAATGCCATAAAATTGGGTATAACAGTAATAAATGATTTAATATATAAAGTTTAAAAATGGAATTCTGTAGAGATTTAAAACTTGTTGTTATTTATAATCATTTATAAAATAATCTATATAATCTTAATACAATAGATGGCAATTTAAATAAACACCATTACTTATAAAGTTGACTTTAATTTATTTTTAATACAGTGCTCCTTTAAAAAACTAAATACATAAAATTGTAGTCAAACAAAATAAGAATTTATTTTAAAATTATTGTAATTGTAATATCTGTTAAACAAAAATTATTATTATTAAACTTTAGGAATAAATCCAATTAATAATATCATTTATTGAAATGATGATCAGAACTAAAATTGGTCTTAAAATAATGATTAAATCTAATTTCGTTTATAAAATATTTACTGATTTTAATATTTCAAATAGAAACAGAAAATCCTTAAGTTAAAAATTGTACAAGTTGATTTGGGAGGTTGACCAATTTGAATCAAGGAAATAGTTTGCTAACGTCAATTATCCTGGAGTCTTTAAAGAAAAAGAAATCAAGCTGACTATTAAAGTAAAAAGATTCAAGAAGTATTACAAAAGTAGATAGCAGTACCAATTTATTTTTCTCTATCAAAATCATAAAATTTAAATTATTTTAAAGTTTTAAACAGTAAAATTGTATCCAAAAAAAAAAAAAATTCTTTGAAGATATAAGATATTATAAAGTAATTACCAACCCCATGGAGTAAGAAATTAATCTTCATTGCGACCTAAAGTGCCAATCCTGATCGTCTACCTAAAGCAGAATAATACCTAAGAAGTTTGAAAATTTAAAGTTGTTTTAATTTTGCCTGGGATAACCATGAAAAAAAAAAGGAAAACAGCTACAGTGCTTCACAAAAAAACAGGACTGCAAACAAGAAGGCATTCATTTGTCTATATTGAGTTAGGTGATTTTATTAATTATAAATTAAAAAGGAGAAACCAATCAAAATTTCTTAGAAAGAAAATTTTAAAAGCTTATAAAATTACCTGGTTGGATGTTAAAAAATAAAAATTGATTGATTGAGAGCGATAAATTTAAGAGAACTAATATTTGTTAGATAGAATAATTGATATTTAAGAAACAGTTTACAAAATTTAGAAGAAAATGTGAAGCTTATAATTAAGAATGAAAAAAAAAATTGAAGTAAGATTCCTTATATTCAATGAGAAAATGAACGTTTATTATAATGCTGTAAGAACAGAATACTATACTTGGAAGAACAAGTTAAAAGTCTGTGTAACTTTTAATAGAAAATGATAAGTCACAAAAATGATATACTCAGAGCCAGAGAGTTAAACAAATTTATCAGATATATATTTAATTTTTTACCAGTCTAATAAGAAATCAGAGGAGAAAAGAAATGCAAAAGTAAATCTACTGAAATTTTAGTTAAACCTGTTTTAAAGCGTGCAAAAAAAAATAATGTGGAGTTTTATTAAAAAGATATATGAAAAACTTAGGAGTGTATTTTCTTTAAGAGGAGGAATTCAGAACTTCTGTCTGGTTAAATATCATTGAGTGTCTAATGTGTTGTTTATTATGCATGTATTTTATTAATTCGAAGAGAGGGTCAAATAGTAAAAGTGTGCCAAGTAACCATGGTAATATTAAGTAAAAATTTGTGAAATGAGAAAAAATTTTTAATTTTAAAGTTAGTGTTAATAATTTTCTTGTTTGATATGAAATATACATTCAAAGTATTTTTCATAATAGTGATGTACTGAATTGTTATTTGCAATTTAGTATATAATGTTAAAAGTATTATTTTTTAAAATTATAATATTATATTACATTAATTATTCTTCATGTTAGAAAAAAAGTATGCTTAAATATAGGAAGAGAGTACCTATTCATTATAATATAAAAATGGGTGCGAGTGGAATATAGTGTTAAAGCTGTAAATTTTGAGCCAGTATAAATTTTTAGAAAATTAAGTGTGATAAAATACATTAAAAGGTATTTCAAATTTATTATTTTTAAAACATAGTTAACAAAAAGGATGGAATGACTAATCATAAATAAAATATGATAGGATTTTCAGAAAAGAATAATAAACATATCAAATGTGATATTTATAAAAACAAAAAAAGAGTGAATGTTAATGCAAGACAATATCATGACCTCATTTGTTATAAAAAATATCTTATTGATAACAATAGTAAAATACATTATTTGTTTTGGGACATGATTCCACACATAGATAGGAAAGTATTTCATGGGATGAAGATATATTATTGGTATAGAGTTGGTAGAGTATGCATTGTTAAATACATTGTAGAAGAAGGTGAGTTAAAATTCCAGTGTAGGATATATAAAATATCACCATGAAGGAATAATGAATAGTTAAGTGGGTGTAATCCTTATGATATCCAGATAGTTATTAAAATGAGATGGGATAATGTTTGGCAAAGAAATGAGCAGAGTACATACTGTAAGTGCTTATTGAAGAAGCCAGAATAAAATTGGAGTAAGTTCATTAAGAAAATGATTACCAACCAAAATATGACCTCTCATAAATAAAAGAAATCTCCATCTTTCAATTAGGAGAGTATTTAATAAAATCAGTTCCTCATCTTTATAAAGTTTCATAGTAAATAATAATATAGTAGGTGTATTTTAAAGGATTCTATAATTTGTCTTCCTAAGTCTGAACAGATTGGCCTGTAGGTAGTAGAACCATAATACAGAACAAATGTTCTATATTGTTGAATAAAACATGAATAAATGATCATATGAATAAATATAACTGAGATCTAAGATTAACAGAAAACACAAGTAAAGAGAGAGAATGAATGCATAACCACATCAACAACAACTTTGTTAATAAGATGGAAGTGTAATATTTTAAAGAAAATTTTAAATTTAAAAATATAATTTAACTATTACAAGATGATCAATATATTGGGAGTTACAAAATATCAGGTAATATGGAAAATGATTGTGAATGTCTTAGATAACTCAAAAATGGTGCAAATATATTAGATTAGTATGAAAGCATACATAATAAAATAATAAATTTATAATTTCAAAAGAATAAGCATTTATTTTATAACGTCTTGCGTGTGGATTCCTTTTTACTCTTATACAAATACTATATCATGTGGTTGTTCGAAGGTATTCATTTATTAATAACATTCTCACAGCGTCTGCGCAATTAGCTTAACAGGCTGTCATTCTATCGTAATTTCAAAAGAACCAAAAGACAAACTATGGAAAGGGTTAATTGTATATAATAATCATGAAGTTTATTTGCAAAGAATGTAAATAATTTATTTATTATCAATGTATAAACAGTTTTTATGCTTATTTTTTTATTATTGTTAACAAAATAATTAACTTTAGTCAGGCATTGGTTGTCAAGAGGTCAGCGACAGCAGCTTTAAAAGTAGTTGTCCTGGGTTAGCAGGTTCACATCCTGGCTGATGCTATGACACATGAAAAAAAGTAATTAACCTAATGTGCATATGTGTTTGTTGTTTATTAGTACTATTGTAAATAAACAACCATTTTGATTTAAACGTTGCAGTATTAATTTCATTGGGTATGAGAGTCATTCCATTACAAGTATCTACATATAAATTATACATGCCAAATTATGATTACATGCCTCATTTGAAAAGCTATGCTTAAGAGTTTATAATTAATACATCAACTATCAATTGTTTTAAATGATAACTGTAATAAAGAAAGCTTAAGGTACTTTATGTTTTTATTAGATGCAAAAGAATTTTGAAGAGCCATATGTAAAATCCTATTAAATATTAGAAAAAGGAGGGCATATAATAAAATTAACAATATGTTTGAGAGTCACATTCTTATTTTGTAACTCAAGTTGAAATATATGTTATATCATAATTTGACAGTATTATATAATTTTAAAGTACAGGTTTCTAACCAAATATATTTTAAAGTTCGTAATTCTGAAGGAGTTAATTACAGTGGGTGAATGATAAGTAATTAAGAGATGTATTTCATTGAATTAGACATGGTAGATAATATTGGTATAATGAAGTTTTGATTACAAGAAAATGTATAGTCTAGAGTAATTGCTGTTAACATAAGCATGAGAATAAATCTTTGGAAAAATAGATCAGATTATTTAAGAGAAGGTAATGAGTAGATAATGAGTGTTAATTTCCATATCTTATTATTATAGTTAGATTAAGTTTCCAATAGGAGGTCAATCAAGGTTTGTAATAGTATGTATGTTTTTATTAAATAGTTGGTTCCCAGTAAAATCCCTCTTGTGATTTAATTACTTAATTATCAATCTAATGGTTATATAATATTTAAAATGGAATATTTATGATCTCTGAGATAGTCATAGGATAGCAGCAATTATTTTAAGTTAATGTAATTCTGTTAATATTTCTATTTTGAGATTATTAAAGTATAGAACAGTATAACTGACTACAGAAGGAAAAAAGCCAACCATACCTGATTTATATACTTTTACTTGATGATGACAATTGCATAGATTGACTAAAAAACAGCTTTCCCAAGGGAAACACCAGCTGAATAAATAAGTAGTTATACATATGCTGCTGTGTCCATATACAGAGGGGCATAGATAAACTTGCATACAAAAGTGTGTTGTTTTTCAATAATTAATTTGATAGACATTTTAAATCTATATTTTTAAATTTAAAGACATTTATAATTAGTTAAGAGGTAACCTAATATAAAGCTTTCTAACCTCTCAAAAATTGACTACACTTTTTTTTTAAAAAAAATAAAAGAAAGATGTAATAGAATTTGATAAACTGAGTTTTTTTAATATTGATTAAATATGTAAATTTTATGTATATTCCAAATGGAATTTGTAATTGTAGAAATTATTGTTATTTATTGTTTGACAAAATTCAATTTATAAATAATCTGTGCACACATCTGTGTCAATGCTTGCCAAATATGACTTACATGCAAATTTTAATCATTTTTTGTTATTATTGAATATTAATTGTATATTATAAATCACACATCTGTGTGCAAGATGTGTGCATATATATGTAAACCATAGTAATAACTTCAATTGTAAATTGTAATTTTGTAAATCAATGTAACATTTTGAATTTTGAATAGAAATTACATAAATCAATGTAATAATTTGAATTTTGTCAGTCACAAATATGAGAATTTTTTTTTATATTGTATATTATTCAAAATCAGACCTTAAATATTTTTTTTGTTTGTTAATAATAAACCTGTATTTAATTGTTAAAATTGTATTGCATCATCTCTTGGTCACATACAGTAATAGAGCTTATGTTCTCTGAGCTAGATTCAAGCACAAAATGAATGTATAAATGGGGATGTGTACTTAGTGTTTTTGGGGCATCCAGTGATGATCAATCATCATCCTGGTTGGCACAAAAGAGACTACTCTTTAAAGCCCATGCACTATATTTTTTAGTCTTATTTAAAAGTTAAGTTTATAGTTGGCCAGTACAAGTGGCCTGAGCATTGATGATGATCAGCATGTTTTAAGGTTCCAACATTATTGTTTCAATTTTTGATTATTGTGTATTTTAATGGATTAACACTTAAGTGGTGCATCCAAACTAATGGTTAAATAATTGCCCAAGCTGGCAAAGGGTCAATAGTTAGCCTGGTCTACAGAAGACCCATTCTCAATTCAGTCACAAGGTTGACTGTTGATTTATTGTACTGATTTATTTTATTCCCATCAATGATGATGATGGATGGCTATTTATTTTGAGTATTACTTATAATTACTTTTTTATAATGCTGGTTGTTATATGGTTAATTATGCTTTTAGTAGCTGGCTGATCTCTCAAAGTTATAAGAAATCTCCTGATCTCATGCTCCCCTTAAATATTTTATACTTATATATAATTCTATAAATTATTGATTTTTTATTGTCTTGGGGTTGATGTTAACTTTGCCATCACCCCAGATATGAGCACAATCGTTCTTTTTTCATCAACCCAGATTTATTTTCTTTTTCTTACCACTCCATCCTGTTACAATATATATATATATATATATATATATATGTATATATATGTAACAGGATCTCTCTGCAGCCTATATATATATATATATATATATATATAGGCTGCAGAGAGAAGTTTTGCTATTAACTGAAAGGATACCCTTTGATTCATCTTGGAGGCCTTAAAGGAATCAAGCAGGATAAATTCCTAATGCTCACTTTATATGTTCTTGTTGTTGCAGCTGTTATTACTATGTGATCATTCATATAGTATACAAACATGGATGAGCTGCTCACCAACATGCATTAGCCAGCATGGTGAGTTTACTGGCTTTTTACTTCTGAGTTTAAGATCAAGAAACACCATGGTATTTCTTCTCAGTTGCCTGATAAAGCAGAATAAATGTATGTGTAAATGATAAACATTTTTCCAAAAGATATAAACAATTATGACAGATAAAAATAAATGATGGCACTTATTTCCAGAAGGCTGTAAATTCACCAACCCAGGCAGCAGTTGGTGGCAAAAGGCAGAGGAGGCTAAGAATACCTTGATTGTTGACCCATCTTGCTGTTTGATGATGACTTTTTATTTAGGTAGTTACAACTGCAGATAACTTTTAAGTGAAGTAAGATTTCAATAATTAGAAGATGAACAACCTTATATTAAATGGGACATTATTGGACTATATGAAGTTAGAAAAAAAGGTAAAGAGACAATTGATTTAAAGAGTGAACATGTACTCTAATATATACACACAAATATTGGAAATACAAGTAAAGTAGGATTCATTATAAATAAAAAGTGGAAGAACAATATTGTGGAGATTGATGGTGTATCAGACAGAGTGGCAAGATTAGTTATACAACTTAATAGCAGCTACCAAATGCAGATAATTCAGGATTATGCCCCAACAAGTTCTCATAGTGATGAAGTAGTAGAAGATTTTTATATGGATGTACATAAAGCTTTTGTTCAGAGTAAACAACATTTTAAAATTATTATGGGAGACTTTAATGTTAGAATTGGTAAACAAATAAAAGACAAAAAGGCTGTAGGTAATTTTGGTTTTGGTAGTAGAAATGACAGAAGACATACACTTGTGGAGTTTGCAGAAAAAGAAAAACTTTATATTATGAATTCTTTTTTTTTAAAAAATATTAAAAGGAAATGGACATGGAAGTATCCAAATGAAGGTACAGCAGAATTGGGTTATATTTTGACTAACAGAAAATACATATTTCAAGATTGTAATGTTCTTAATAAATTTAACACAGGAAGTGATCATCGATTAGTAAGATGTAAGATACTAGTTAATGCAAAACCAGAAAGACAAAAAATATTAAGAAAAACAATTTTTACAGTTGATATTCCTAATCTTCAGAAACACTCTAATGAATTTAAATTAGAACTTACAAATCGGTTTTAAGTATTAGTAGATTTTGAACATGATTCAGATTCAAATAAAATTAATAACAAAATAACTGATACACTTTTAAAAACTGCAACAAAGATAGCTGGTAGAAAAAAGCAGCAATTTGACCAATAAAATTTTTACTGAGACTAGAGAATTTATGAAGACAAGAAGAAATATAAACATATGCAAAAATGATGCATTAAAAAGGATTGAATATTTCGAATTCTGTAAAATGGTGTGAAAAAAAGTTGAAAATGATATAAAAAGTATAACTGTGAACTAGAAAATAAAGCTGTAGAAGAGAATAAAAGTCTCAAGAATGTAAAACAACATTTTGGTATTAGTAGAAAATTTATATCTGCAACAAGAAAAAAAGATGGAACTGTTACTAAAAAGAGAGATGATATCATGAAATGGATAGAAGACTTCTATCAAGAATTATATAGTAATAAAGAACAAGTACCTCCTTTATCTATTATATCTTCTGAATTGCCCAGAATTTCAAATGAAGAAGCAAGACATGCAATTAAATTTATAAAAAAAGGAAAGGATAAAATTATAATTGATATATTAAAAAAAGCAGGTGAAGAAATATTTTTTTTAACAAAGTTATATACCAAATTTCTAAATGGTAAAGATGTTCCAGATGATTGGAACAATGGGGTATTAATATTAATATTTAAAAAAGGTGATAAAAAGATATTAGAAATTACAGACCTATCAGCCTTTTATCAGTTTTATGCAAAAAATTTTACCAAGATAATTACAACTCATCTATACAGAACATTGGATTTCCACAAATCAAGAGATCAAGTTGAATTTAACAGTGGTTTTAGTATAGTAGATAATATCCAGGTATTGAGAGAAGTTATAGAAAGAATAAATGAATAAAAGTTGCCATTAGTGCTTTGGATTTGTAGATTATAAAAATGTATGTGATTCTTTAAATATTTCTTCCATGATTAAAGCATTGGATCATCAAGATATAGATCCAGGATATTGTCATATTTTAAAGAATATTTATGAAAATGCAACAGCAACAATTAGATTACATAATGATACTGGGAAAGTCAACATTGAGAAGTAAGTATATCAGGGTGACTCCATATCTTGAAAACTTTTTGCAACAGTGCTGGAAGAAGTATTTTGTAAATTAAAATTGTGAATTAAAGAAGTGAAAGTAAATGGAGATTATTTAAGTCATTTAGATTTTACATATGATATAGTTGTTGTTGCAAAGAATGCTTTAGAGCTGCAGGAAATGTTGCAGGAGTTATCATATAAAAGTAGGAAAGTAGCATTAAAGATAAATGTTAAAAAGACTAAATTAATATTCAATTGATTTTCTCAAAATGTGAAAATAAAGATTGATTATGATGAGTTAGAATAAGTTAACAGCTATGAATATCTTGGTCAGAATATTAATACAGATGGAAACATAATAGATGAAATTAATCATAGAATTAAACTTGGTTGGAGTGCTTTTGGTAGAAATATCTTGATACTATAAGGATGTGTTTGAAAGGAAAGGTTTTTAATAAACGTGTTTTACCAGTTCTTGCTTATCGATCTGAGACTTGAACACTTGATAGAAGAACAATACAGAGACCTCAAACTTCTCAAAGAAGTATGGAGAGATGCATTTTAGCAGTAAAAAGAAGAGATCAAAAACACAATATATGGGTAAGAGAACAGTGTTCTTGACCCCATTGAGAAAATTAAAAGACTGAAGTGGAGTTGGGTTGTAAATATTGCTAAAAGAGATGATAGTAGATGGACAATTAAAATCTTAAACTGGATTCCAAGAGATTGTAAAAGACACAGAAAAAGACCATATGTGAGATGGATGGATGATATAAGAAAGTGTGCAAGGGTTATGTAGAAAAAAGAAGCTAAAGATAGAAGAAGATGGTTTGAACTTGGAGAGACATTCATTCTGCAGTGCATTATTAATGGTTGATGATATATATATATATATGATAAACAAAAATGCAAGTTAAAAGACAGGAATAAAGAAACTAGTATATATATATATATCAACTGTAAGTTTTCAATAAATTTAATGTATAATATAGTTTTACATTTTTAATTACCTTGTCAATATTAAGAACATAAAAATAATAGAGATATTTTTTTTTGTTTTATTAAGTGCTTCTAGTGACTTGTTTCTTCAACCACAATTGGAGTTTTTAGATTTAAATTGCAATAAAATGTTGGCAGAGGGGGCAGAAATTTGAATTAATTAATTTCTGGATTCCCTAGGCTTTTATTTTAAACAAAATGTAAAAACTCCAATTGCAGTTCAAGTAACTATTATTTAATTTTTTAGTGCATAGTCAATAAAAGCATGCAATATATAAATAATATCTCTATTATTTTATCTGTGGAGATGATTCTGTTTTAAAGTTTTTAAATAATTTCTATATTTTTATTAGGTTTAAAAATATTTTAAATAATAATAATAATACAAAAAATATTTCCTTTTGTATATACTTTTTCAAACTAATGTCTACTTACATAAAAATTTAATCGTAGATTTTAACTTTGATTTGTTATGTTTAAAATTTAAACAAATTTTACCATTAAAAAAATAACATGTTAATGTATAATAGAAATAACCTTCAGTTATTTTGGAATTAATGATTACCAGGAAAAGATTGTTTATTAGTTTTATATCTAGGTAGTCTTTTCATTAGAATAATGGATTTGGATATTTGGATATTTAAAAAATATTAAGAACTTGTATATATTATGCTGTTTTGTCAACTCTATTTTATGCAACTTTTAAAAGCATCTAAAAATTATTTACAAATTTTAAAATATTCTGATAATGTGAAGCTAATATAATGTGATCATTTTCAATGATAAATGCTATGAACAAATCCAATCTAATTTATTAAATTTATGACATTAATGACATATTTATTAAATGGGACACATTATATAATAAAATATATCCATCTAAAAAGTTATAGTAAAGCAGACTAGGTCATGATTTTATATTTAAGAAATAAGTGACTCTATTTATAGTATAGTTATTATTTTAAAAAAAACATTCTAAATGGTGTTATATTGTTTAATTGTTAGATTATTGTTGATAATCAATGCAAAGATGAAATGCAAGTAGACAAAGTATAGAATTGTTTTGGAAAGAAAAGTTTGCTGCAAAAGTTAAAGTTTAGAATAGTTATTTAACAAATAAATAAAGCATGGATTGTAATATTTATGACTATATTCATGATTCTGTGCTGATTTGTACAGCTATTGCAAAATTCATTATTGACTTTTTGTTGCTGTTATTTTTTTCTTATGGAGTTTGTATGCTTATACTTATGGTGTGTATTTCTGAAAAATAGGTATTAAATATTAAGTATATGTCTAAATTGTATTTTTAAAAATTTACCTGCAGAGAAAATATAAATTAAATGACCTGGAAAAAATTGAAAATGTTATTACCCTTATAGTAACCGAAGTGTTAAATTGTGCTACATAAATATAGAATAATTTAAGATATAAACATACAACCAACCAAGTTCTCATATTATCTTTAGTGTGGTCTTTATTTTTGTTTTATATTTACATAAGGTACATCATATTCTTAATATATAAATTCAGATCAAACTGCATTCGTTATCCAGTGCAACTTTACCAGCTGAAACTGACACTCGGACAGCTTATTGAGAAACAATTTTCAATGATTTGAACTTTATATTTATGTATGTAAATACATCTTGATGACTGTGAAGTATAAATAAATTCTCAATTGATTTACATGTATTTGATACATTAACTATTAATTTGACATTAAACACAAACCTTAAAAGTTAAAAATGATCTTATTTTACAACTTAAAAGATGAAAGCAAAATGAATTATTGTAAGCATCATATTTCACCTTGCCTTCAGATAATGGATTAGGCCAGATTCTATCCTATCTAGAAAATATTGAACATTCAATACAATGAATTCATGCATATATAAATAGATAATGCATAGTCAAAAACAAGAATGAGTTAATAAATGATGATGCTCACTACGTCTGAATGTTTGCATTAAGGATGGGATCTGGGAATAAATACTCAGTCTTTTTGAGGATAAGGTCAGAGAATTACTATCAAACCTGAACTGCAGTATATGTTCTCCAGAGATCTACTGTCAAACTTGAAGTTTAGTATATACATTTTCCAAAGAACTATAAACAAACCTGAACATCAATATACACATATTTTAAACAAAAGCTTTCAAAACTAAAGAGTTGATATGATAAGGTAAGTCCATGTTCAGGACGGGAAGCTGCCACTATTAAAAATTGGCATGATGCAAGCTGACATAATATAGCTGAAAGTGTCATTGGAAATACTCATGAAATATGTTGGCCAAAATGTAGTTGAAAATAGTAGGAAACTTGCAAGCACAATAGTTCGCACCAAAACTGGGAGTTATACCACCAACAGTAGAAGTCGAGTGTAGCCATTGCATTATATATTATAAATACGAGTTTATATCAGGAATCATAAACTAGAATATATTAGCCATAGTTTTTTTTTATATTAATTAGTGTAAATGATATAAAAATATACACAATGTTTTGTTCTCATCGTTCACAAAATAGATAACTAAAACCGAAAAAAAAAAATTACTGACATTTATAAGACCAAAACATAAGTTAATTCTAACAATGTTTTTTTGAAGTTTGAATATTACTTATTTCATAAAATTAAACATATGTCTAAAAACAAAATATTATAAATCAATATATAAACAAATGCCACAAGTTATTTTAAAATGATGGCATGATTTTTTTTTTTTTAAATTAAAGAAAAAACTAATTGCTAAAGTAAAATGTCGACATTTTCACAACAACAAAATATTCTCCTGTATAAAAATAAAATGAAATCCCTTAGAGAAAAATAAATATCAACTCGTTGCGATCAAATCATATGAAAAGGAGAAAATACAAAATATACAAAAAAATAAAACAAAAAAATATTAAAAAAAAAAAAAACTTCTAATGTAAACTAAACAATAAGAGAAAACGAGTTAAAAAAACTGAAAGTAAAGGTAAAGTGTAAATCAATTTTATTTCTAAACTGAAAGGTAAATATATGTTTTTTTGTACATACACGTATGTATATAAAATTAAGAAAGAAAACATATTGATTATAATATTATATAGAAATATAATATTTTTGATATTTTTTTTTATTTTTTTTATCAGAAATATTCTAATGATGTTAAGATGATTTAGTTAAATGTCCTACATAGCTCAAAATATTTTTGATATTTTTTTTGTTTATTTTATCAGAAAAGTTCGAAAGATGTTAAGATGATTTAGTTAAATGTCCTACATAGCTCATAGCAATGACAAAATGACAGTCTATGGAGATGAGGAATATCATATGATTACCATTCTTTATGCCTCTGAGTAATGTTTGATGAAGATCATAGAACACCGTCTTCGCTGGCTCTTCCGAGTGCTAAAACATTTTACGAACTCCTGAGCTATAGATCATTTAATTTTATTTTTGAGTAAAATCCTTGCTGTTTAAATATTTAATTTAATGCATTTTTTTTTAAAAAAAAAAAACGTGCTAATACCATTTAACAAGATTCTATTACTGTATTGGACTAAAAAAATTGTGATGTGTATTTGATTTTTAAGTCTATACTTTAACAGAAGATGTTCGTTATTATTTACATTGGTAAGTTTATGTGACTACATATAAACTACAATATTACACCTCCAACTTCTATCATTGGTAAGGTGTAACTGTTAGTTGCTGTGTAACTATAGAAAAAAGAGAAGTTTACATACCACATCTAACTGTACATGACGGCCTGCCTCATGAGTAGGTATGGTAACTATTCTGACTCTACTATAACAGCTTCCTTTATGCTAATTTAGATTTCTAGAAACTTCCAATTCTCAATGTGGATTTGCCTCACTATGTTAACTATGTAACAGATAGCCAGATTATTGCTGTTCTGTTTTGACAGTTGTAGTCTCCTTTATATCTATCAGCTTCCACATTTAACATAAACTTCCTCACTGCTCAACCACATATTGGATGGATATAAAGTCAGTTAGCTTTGATAGTTGTTGTCTGCTCTGACCTCCAAATAGATTGTCATTTTATAGCCAGAACTTCATCCATACAGAGAACAATTGGATTCAGTGAGCATCATTGCCCAATTGGCTTGTTCTTGCCATTGAATGTATGTTATTGATTTACATGCACATTCGTTTGTGCTGGTGAATGCTCAGTCTGATCAAGATAAGATGACATCTGGACTAATCCATTAATTGAAGGCAAAGTGAAGTGAAACAAAGATTTAATTTTATCAGTGCTCTCATTAGGTCATTCATCATATCACAATCGTTCATCAGCATATAAAGTCAGACCTTTCAATGAGTGTGCATTCAATGAATGTAGTATAGTAGTAGTAGTAGCAGCAGCAGCTGCAGAAGCAATAGAAGTAGTAATAGGACAAGGAGTAAGAGGAGGAATATTAGTAGTGTTAGTGGTAGTAGTGGTAGTAGTCATAGTAGTAGTGGTAATAAACCACTAAACATCACATGATCACCATCTCTATACTAGCACATAATTTGTTGTAAACAAAGGCACAGGGTGGCACTACTGTATGGAGAGTTTTGCCTTTGTTTACAACAAATTATGTGCTAGTATAGAGATGGTGATCATGTGATGTTTAGTGGTTTAACACCAATCCTGCCTAATAGGATAGTGGTGGCTATGGTTGTTTAAGAGCCAAAGACACCAAAATGTATGGGTGCTGAACTGAGTTCAGACCCATATGACTATATAAGCTATTGAGCTTAGATTGAAGATATTAGCAATGTTTTCAATTTCATTCTCATAGTTTTGTAGTACAGTAGAGTTAAAAGGTGGTTGCTGGAGGGTTGCATTAGATCCTAAGATCTAGGTGCAGTGCTCTCAGATCCATGGCTCCTCACTGATGATGGCCACAAGCCAGAAATTAGTCTGGGGATATTGGATGAGTAGGCACTAGATAGGGATTTTATCCACAAGCCTTCTGGCATCCATTGATTACTCTGTTTGGCACAGGGTGGCACTACTGTATGGAGAGTTTTGCCTTTGTTTAGTAGTGGTAATATTAGAAATAGTAGTGGTAGTAGTAGTATTAGTAGCAGCAGTAGCAGTAATAATAGGAGTAGTAAGAGGAGTATTATTATTAGTAGTAATAGTATAGTAGTAGTAGTATAGTAGTAGTAGTAGTAGTAGCAGCTGCAGTAGAAATAGCAGTAGTAGTAGGAGGAGGAGTAAGAGGAGGAGTATTAGTAGTAATAGTAATAGTATAAAAATTGTAGTAGTATAGTATTATTATTATTATTAGTAGTAGTAGTAATAATAGTAGTAATAGTAACAATAACAAATGAGTATTGCCATTACACACTCCCCACCTAAAGAAAGAAGAAAAAAGAAAGTGAGCAGGAGAAACTATTCTAAAAATGGGTCCTTGCAATGACTGTACAAACGAATCTTTAAATCACAAAGATGTCCAAATATAAAACATGTTGGTAAAATTTTAATTTTCTTGCTATTTAACAATATTATCATTTAGTTCTTTCAGCAGAAATCTTTTCATTCTGAAATATTTACAAGTCTATGTCTACTTGTAGCTCTCCAATGTATTCTATTTTCTACCATAATATTGCACTTCTGTGGAATTTCTTTCAGATATTTATATATCTAGGCAATACCGAACTCTCCTAATCATCATAGCACTGTTCATTTGGTTTTACATGTCCAATCCAATGAAGATATGATTTTACAATAGGGACTCAGTAATACCATATCCAGGAAGTTGAAGAACCTATTTATTGGTTTTATGATCTTACCATTGTATTTTTAAAATTTTATGTAGCATTTTTAAACAACAATTTTCTAATGCCTTTATATTGTACTGATAAGGTGTCCAAATATTACATCTATAAAATAGATATCAGCTTTATATACACCTAGTATAGTTAAAGTAGTTATTTCACTATGATGAAAAATAAAAGAATTAGCAGCAGCAAATCGAAATCCGTATTTAGCAAATCGAAATCCGTATTGTATCTCAACATCTACGGCCATCATTCTAGTTATAAGATTAACAAGTTATTTAAAATGGTTTATATTCTTGAGTTGATAAATGCCCAAGCTTAATGTGTCTGTAGATTTTTCTTCCATCACTAGCTGATAAAGTTTTGAACATTAATTAATAAACAGATCTTTATAAGTCAAGTTAAAAATTCCACTACCCTCTCTGACTAAGATGTCTATCAACAACAATTCTAAAGATCACTAACCATAAAAATTGAATATTGGAGCATGTACACAGTCTTGTATAACATGAAATTTGATTTCAATTACCTCAGACTTTTTATCTTTAGTAATAATTCTTCCTCTCATAACATCATGTGCACTCTGTATTTTGTTGGGTGACTAACTAATTTTAAACAATACCATAGACCTGCCATATTAATTAAATCAAATGCCTTGATCATTCAATAAAAGAATATATAATTTTTTGTGCCTGACACTTTTCTTGCTTTTTTTGGCAACAAAAATAATATCTATAATGATACTTAATTCTGTAAAACCATGTTGAGTCTCTGGTAACCATTCTTTTATAACTGCTAGCAATTAATTCAACAAAATTCTTGAAAGTGCATTTGCTGTTGAGGATAATAATGATATTATATGGTAATTATTGCATATATTGCCTATATCCTTTGTTTTTAAAAATTAAAACAATTAAAACACCCTTAAAATTGGATAGCACAATTTATATTTCTAAATAATTCCAATATTTTTGAAGCTATTGTATCACATTATATTTTAAAAAGTTTGCAGATATTTTATCACAACCTGCAACATTTCCATATTCAAGATTGCTAGAAGCTATTATGATTCATTAAGATGGATATCTTTGTCCAAATCTAAATGAGTAAATAAAAGAAATATATTATTAAAAGGCATCATATTCATTCTTGTATTATTATACAAAAGTGATCAAAATACTCTTTCCAATAGTTCTAAATATCATTATCATTATATAAGACAGAGACATTGCAGAATTTATTAGCATTAAGATGTTTCTCAGGTCCATATCATGCTTTCAGTGCATAAAAATAAGATTTAGAATAACCATGATCAGTGAATGTCTGTGTCTTCTTTGCAGTTTTAATCTAGAAATCATTTTGAAGTTTTCTTGATAGTCATTAAACTTCTACCTTCAAATCATGTATATTTATTATGAAGTACACATTTAAACTATTGTTTTTCCAAGCAGAGAACACTACATTTTTATTAATTAGTTTGCCAATTTTACACCACATTTTTATTTATTAATTTGCCAATTTTATGATCATTGTCAAAAACCAGTCATAATATCCAAGAATAGATTTACTGTATTTATAACACACTCATTAAGAAACTTCCATACTTCAGTAATATGACAGTTCTGAAGATCCATATTAGAAATTTTATGGTTTAATAGCTGCATACAGTAAATTCTTCTAAAGAATTAACTTCAATTTTCTTATATATATATTACTTGTTTATAAATCTCCTCATATACACATTAATGCAATTTTTATATAATTTCTCCTTTATGTTTTTAACAGTTTTGACTGGCCAGCAGACTTCATCAGAAATTTTATAATCTTCTACAATTTTAAAATAATATATTAAAAATGGATATAAAATGAAAAAAGAAAGATATATAATTATACTGATAAAATAGAAGGAATATTAGTTAGGATAAATAAGAAGGACAAAGATTTGTTTAGAAAATTATGTAAAAATGACATTATAAATGAAAATATGAAGACATAAAATAAAAATAAAAAACTTAATGAAGGAGAAGGAAGATAATGTAAGATAAAGAAGGATGTCTAAACAATGAAAATAAAGTATGTAATTTAAGTGACATAGAACTAAAAGAAGAAGAGATAGAGATGCTAAAAAGTTAGAAATGTAAAAAAATGAAGAAGTAGAGTTATAAAAAGCTCTGATGAAAACTGCAGGATAGTTAAAACTATTAGTAAAATAAAGGAGGAATTATATAAAAATTGTATTAAAGTGTATATATATATATAAAATAAATAAAATATCCATTAATTAAAAAACAATATTGTAATTATAATTGAAATAATATTTTAAACGGTTTACAAACAATTACAAACAATCCTTAAATCCACAGAAGTACTTTCGGTTACTTTCTAACCTGCTTCAACTGCCATTAAATTCAAAAACCAAAAGCAAAAGCTAACGTCATCAATTCAAATTCAAAAACCAAAAGCAGAAGCAAACGTCATCAATTTAAAATTGATGACGTTTGCTTCTGCTTTTGGTTTTTGAATTTAATGGCAGTTGAGGCAGGTTAGAAAGTAACCGAAAGTACTTCTGCGGATTTAAGGATTGTTTGTAATTGTTTGTAAACTGTTAAAAATATTATTTCAATTATAATATATATATATAAATGAAAAAAAGTAAAGGAGAAGATATAAAAATAATACTTCAATTTTCTTGTGAATATGATTGAAAATAAGATCCATTTTTAAAGCTATTATTATTTCAATCTGAGAGCATTCTAATCTGTGATCTAATCAACAATCTAAGCTTGTGTGTGCTTGTGGATTGTAAACTTATTTTGTATTTGAACCCCTAACAATAATATAGTCCATTAAATGCCATTGTCTTGAATGTGGAAGTGTCCATGTTATTTGTAGTGGATTTTTTTATTTAAACAAAGTATTTGTGATAGTCAATCCACGTCTTGTGCATAAATTCAATAAAAACAGAGTACTGGAATTGTACAGCCCCAATATGGTTATTTTCAATAACATTTAACCAAAGTCTACTACATACATAGATACCTGCATTAAAATCACCAAGAGTAAAATATCGATTTTTTAATGGTATTGCTGCAATAATGTTACCCAACTAAATCTTTTCTTCTCTGACTTCTCTAAATGCAAGGCTGGAACATAGACACTGACAAAATAATCTCCAGAACAGTTATGCAAGGCAAGTTTTAAGATAATTAACCACTCATGATCATGATACAATGAGGTATTCCAAAAATAAAAGATGCTAAATTAGATTTTACAGCAAATCTAACACCATGCACCGTTCTTTCATCAATTGACCTCCCCCACCCCCTTCAAAAACCATACATTCATCCATCTGTTTTAATAAAATTCCTTAAGGATATGTTTTGCTAAGAGCAGCTATATCAAGGTTAAATCTTGACAGTTCTTTAAACCACAATTGTAGTTCTCCAATGTTGATCTTGAAGAGTTTGTATCATGCAACATCACACATTCCATATACCTTGATTTAGAAAAAAGGACATTGATATTTGAGATACTTACTTTTAGCATTATCATTGCCATTTGCTACATCACTACTGCAGATATTACTTTTGCTATTCTTGTTATTTTCATTGCTGAAATGATTAATCTGCCAGTGCCACAACCTATCTATACTATGCGAGACAGGCATTTTTAGATCACATTTCTAGGTCCTTCCACTTTCAGGGTATACAGGGGATTCTTAAATAGAGATACATAAATGTAAATCTTTTCCATCTGACACTCCTGTCTCACTTAAATCTAATTCCAAACTGATTCATTATTAATTGTATTGCCTCAAGCAAAGGTCACAACTGAGGACTTCCAGAACACTATTCCTGTCTCTAGTACTGCTTTATTAATTGTCATGAACTCAATCTAAGAAAAAGGGGAAAAAGGAATATTAGAGTCAGAAATATTGTGCTTGTTGTTCAATGATGGAAATGTTTCACAGATGCAAAATCCCATTGAAAAAGTTATTATAAAAAGATATCTGATAGCAATAGAGGCTCACAATAACAGTATTCTACAATAACTTAAGTGACTAAAGAAGAGAAGAAAGACAGAACATACTATTTGTAATGGAAAGAGGACCATGCACCCTACAAAGCAGCAGGAACTCTTGATCAGACAATATTTAGTGTTGAACTTTATATCTAAAGGTTATTTCCCTGTTTGCCACCCGAGTCAACATCCAACACTAGCTTGAATAACAGATTGTGTAATTGTGTCACTTATAATAGATATAATTAATTCTTCACTAATAATATTTAATTCGAGTGATCAAATATTGTAAAAAATATATAACTCTTTATTTTATGCTATTAAAAAGAATTTTGCCAATGTTGACTGTCTTACTTTTTTTTTATGTGCTTGAAATTAAGATTAATCCTTATTTTCTTATCAACATGAACTTTTATGAAATTTTCTTATAGCTTTGGTATTAGGCACATAGATATTGTTGCTTTTAAGTGACTGAATAATACTACAATTGAAATACTTGATATTGTGTTGCGTTTTTTCTTAAGTTCAATCATTATATTTTCTGTAAAAAAATATAAAATTTATTTTGTTTATTTATCATAAGAGTATAAAATTATTAAGAGATGTAACAATTTATGTAATTAAAATATTATAATTTTTCTAACCAGACCCATAATTTTGCAATAGTAGTATTATTAGAATAGTGCTTATGACAGCAGGTATACAGTGTTTTTATTTTATTTTATAAAATTCCAAAAGATAAGCAAACTAAAATAATAATGAAACTTAGTTTTATTTCTTGCTCAACATATATGGTCAAAGAGCAAACTAAATTTCCAAAATTAAAACAAAACGTCATCATACAATTAAAAAAACAATTAATAGTTATAATTCAGTCTGTATTCATTTAAACATTAGTTTACAATTAATAAATACCATGCCAACTAAGATACATCGTTGGAGACATATAAATAAATCACAATGATTAATCACTTTTTTATGATTAACTAAAAATAGGACACATATATTTTCTGAACACTTTAATAGTTTTTTAAATGACAAAAGCTTGCTATGATATTATTGTTAGCAAGCTAGAAGACATAAAAAGATATGATATATATTTAATATAGGGTATATGAGCACAGATTTCACACCACCCACCTCTCTCTACTCTATCTAATAACACCGATACACCCAAACACATATATGCTGAAAAGATAAATAATCACCAATATACGTATTTCATGCTAAACCAGCAATCATCAGTTGGTCCAGACTATCATCTTTACACACATATATAGTATAAGTGCTCAGATATATATTAAGATAGACTATCCTCATAGTTTAATGGACAGGCTTCAATCCACTCCACACTCCAAGCCTGTCCATTAAACTATGAGGATAGTCTATCTTAATATATATATGAGCACTTATACTATATATGTGTGTAAAGATGATAGTCTGGACCAACTGATGATTGCTGGTTTAGCATGAAATACGTATATTGGTGATTATTTATCTTTTCAGCATATATGTGTTTGGGTGTATCAGTGTTATTAGATAGAGTAGAGAGAGGTGGGTGGTGTGAAAGTCTGTGCTCATATACCCTATATTACATATATATAGCCACAGATATATAACAAGCCTGTGTTTCAGTTATATATATTTAAGAAAATATATAAAAATCCATATAAATTGCTATTTTATTGTGATATTTTAAACAAAACTCACCGCATGTGCTACATGGATACCAGTTCTAATACATCAGCATTATAGAGCCAACCTCAAATGGGTGGACAATACCAACAGAATGGAATGCTACTTGCTCACACAATAACCTGTTATTGTGTTTAATGGCTCTGCCATTCATCTACCAGACCTAGGATACCCACATTACCAAGCAAGCCCTGATGGAAAAAGCCAATACCAGCAATGGAATTGAGCCAAAATTAACAAAGTGTGATATAATATTCAACTGTACAAATTTTGTTATGTCACTAAAATATTTTTAAAACATTAATACAATTTGCACAATAGTTGATTTATAATTAGTAGTAGTAAAGATTGAAGGTATATAACATGGATTAAAGATTAAAGGTATATAACATGGATTAAAGATTAAAGATATATAACATGGATTAAAGATTAAAGGTATATAACATGGATTAAAATTTTTAGATACTTCTTGTTTTCATAGTGCTGTTAACTTCTTATCACATGATTTAAAAAAAATTAAATTTGATTAAGTTTATTGACATATATTTCTACTTTCACCTCAATTTCTTTGAAGACCTGTCAGTGAAATGAAAGTTAATATAATCATTATGATTTTAATTTCATATTACACAAATGATGAATGATGTATGGATAAATTTCCAAAAATTTCCTCCCCATTTTTTATTCCTCCATTACCCCCTTATTTTAATTTAATGTCCCCCAATTGCAATGATGCCCCCTTGGATCATTATAGAAGTATGTCTGGAGCTACTAATATATGTGATTATATCAGCACAACCCAGGACATCGTATCATTCACTTTGGAAAAGCACTGTGGTAGTCCATGATTAACTTAATAGATGAAAACAAACATTTAATAACAAGTGGGAATAAAAATACCAATCCTCTAACCAAAGATGATTCCAGAGATTTAAGGCACTTTTTGTCTTTAAAAGAAATAAAACTGATTTGTACTAGCCATTATTTTTTGGTCAGTTGAGAGAAATAAGTAGAAGCAATTATGGTTAGAAAAGTATTTCATCAGTAGTATTTCATTGGTATAGTAATTGGAGTAAATTAATCTATATAAATCAGTGATGATAGATGGTTATAGTGTTAATTCAATTGACAATCAATTTAATGAAAGCAGAATTAATTTCTTTTAATAATGCTTTAAATAAAGATGTCCTGAAGTCTCTATTTTTCACATATTAATGTATCAATGTGTAATAATTCCATCCAGTGTATAATAGCATATGAAGTTGTCATTTTCCATCAATTTTAACTTGAGTATATACAAGTTGCACAACAAAAAGCATGCTGATTATTTTCTCAAAACATACTGATTATTTCCATGTTTACCATCAGTTATAATATATTGTAATCCAAATCTTATGTTGCAATTGTGCAGGAGCAAAAGACAATGGGTTGAGATGAGTCCATTTGTGTGGACTGCATTTAAAATTGGATGTAACTTTACGGAAAAATTAAAATGAACATATATTTGTTTTATTCCTCTAAAAATAGTAGTAAATAATTATTGTATGAAATCGTGATAAATATAATTATTACATATGATTAAAGACCTTAGGATACTTTTATGGAATTACCAAAGTAATCTTAATTTGTTTTATATGCAAAGACTGTATTATAATACACAATGGATAAAAACCTATTCTAAGATAAACGAGTGTGTTTATTCAGATACAGCTTGCAATTAATTCTCTCATTTCCAGATTAAGGTAAAATTAGATTAATTAATTTTCTTAACGTTTTTATCTAAATCTAATTAAATTGTCTATTTAATGAAATATAAAATTAAAAATTATGATTAATTTACCCCGGGTATGATTAAGGTATTAATGACATTTTGTTGTACCTCATCATATTTTACTGAATTTTATATTACAATGAGAGATAGAAATAATAAAATGACGTAAATGGATTCAATAAGAAAATTAATTTAACAAAGTGGAAATATGACATTTTTTATTATGATAATGTAAAAATATAATATAATTTATTTCTCCAATAATTGTAATAGTATATGCAAGTGCTTTAAAATATTGGTTGAAGAAACTCTTAATAGCAAACAATCAAAATGAGTTAATCCAGGCTAAGCCTTTCGAGCTGTTATCTCTCATGAGCTGTTATCTCTCATAATCGTAGCCAAAATAGTAATAGTTGTTGTGATATTATTAAATGGTAATATATGCAAATGTATATGTAAATTAATCAGTTTGTCCATTTTGTGGAGATAGCGAAACATGTGGTCTTGTTTATTAATTGTATTATTGTCGTTGATGATAAAATACGCTTCTTTTATCTTCCTTTTTGCTGTCATTAGTTTCAGTGCACACAATTTTGGGGTTGGATGATTCAAACCTATGATAGGCCTGCTTCTTGTGTTTGAGAAATATTGAAATGTTCTCATTGTCATAAAAAAGAGTGCAAAAAAACAATGACAACATTTCAATATTCCTCAATCACGAGAAGCAGGCCGGTCATAGGTTCGAACCCTCCAAACCCAAAATTGTGTGCACTGAAACTAAAAACTACAAAAGGAAGATAAAAGAGGCGTATTTTATCATCAATGACAATAACGCAATTAATAGATGTGACACACACTTCGCTATCTCCAGAAAATGGACAAGCTGATTAATTTACATATATATTTGCATATATTACCATTTAATGATATCACAAAAACTATTACTGTTTTGGCTATGATTTTGAGGGATAACACCTCGAAAGTGTTTAGCCTGCATTAACTCATTTTGATTGTTTACTATTGACAGCTTCTTTAACCAGTGTTTTAAAGAGCTTGTATATATTATTTGATAATGTGTAAAAGATGAGGATTTTCAGTAATGACAGAAAACTGTATTATAAATATAACAATTGCTTCACTATTAATAATTTAACTATTACTAATTTTCTTATATTCTGAGTCAACATACCAGATATTTATTATTAATAACAATTATATATAAAAATAATGCAATATTAGATAACAGTAAACATACTTCTAATATCAAAAGTTCTCTGCAAAATAATTATAAATACTTATTATTTATTCTCTTTAAAAAATCTAACATCGGGTTATAATTAGGTCCATGACTAATAAAGTGATGGATATACAAAACACTCTATTGGAGAGGATTGTGCACTAGTCATTAAATGTCTATCATTAATTACATGTGGATAGTAATGTTTTACAATGTTCATAATTTTTTTTTCACAATGACAATGAGTTCACTAGCAACCTCATTTCTAAGATCAATCAAGTTTCTTAACCACTTTAGGAACAAGCAAATTGTTTACCTAGTAGTCATATCAATGCTATAACTTTCTAAAATCTGATAAATGTACCTCTTAATGGCATGGGCTACATTGTCTAATTTATATTATATGTTAATGTTTCAATATTTAGTTAGGAGCAAACCTTAACTAACAAGTATATTTTAGAATCATTAATATCACAGGAATGTTTTGCTGCAAAATATAGCAACACATTAAATTATACATAATCTTTACTGGGGACAAGGAAAGTAAATATTTTCTGGTGATTTAATTATCTACTTAAGATGTTTCATAACTGAATAATGTGAGGCTGAGAATAAGAACAAATAAACATAAAATAACATAAATAATGAGTGTGTGGGGTTTATAAATTAATTTAACTTAATATAACCTATTTCTAATACAAAATATAACAACAAATATTACATTTATACACAAATCTTATTAATAATATAAGGCAAGTTACCTATACCTTCTTTTATACTAGCATTCTCTTTATAATTACAACAATAGTGACTACAAACAAAATAATTCCATACTTTAAAATAATATTCAGTAGACAATCATTTTTACAAGTCTCCAAATTTCATGCACAATTTAAAAGCACCATATTTAGGCATATCACACTTTTGAAATAGCATCCAAAGATTATTGAAGTTTTACTGGCAGTAATTTTAATAATATACACTTAACCTTAAATTGCCATGATAGAATAATCCTAAACATCACGTGATCACTATTTCTTATGCTAGCACATTACTGTTATTAAAACAGGCAAAACTCTTTCCATACAGTAGTGCCACTCAGGGACAACCAGAGTAATCAATGGATGCCAGAAGGTCACAAGCCAGAAACTAGTCTGGGGATATTGGACGAGTAGGCACTAGATAGGGATTTTATGCACAAGCCTTCTGGCATCCATTGATTACTCAGGTTGGCACTGAGTGGCACTACTGTATGTAGAGTGTTTTGCCTGTTAGAATAATCCTTTTGGAAATTAAGATTCAAAGCATAGATTAATAGAAGGATTTTTCTAAAGATTTGCAGTAAATTACAATTTTTACTTCTATTCTGCATTGCATGGTTGTAACAATTAATCCATCTAGAAAAATAAAATTTAATATTTTTTGACATCTTTGTCATATTTTCTGGCTATAGTATCAATAATTATAAATTGTTTGTCCTTATCCTGATGTTAGAACTGTAGTTTGGCCTAAAATGAGCAAGTTAATCCTTTACAGAGCAAAAAAGGAATAATACCCTAATTGTTGATGTTTATCATATATATTAAATTCAGCGGTTTGATAACACATTCATTTAAGCAAGGTGAAGTTATTTCAGATATAGATCAGGCCATCATATTAACTTATGAGATCTAGAAGAAAATAAATAATCCATCGATTTATATTACTTTAATCAATCTTTATTACAATATTAAACAGATTTCATATATAAATAATTATATTTTGAATGTTAATCCATAATTTGTACAATGTTTTAAATATTCAATAAATCCATAGAGAGAGGTGGTCAATATTATTTCAAGAATGTTATCCAAGTTTAAAGAAGAGATAAATGATATCTGAAATATTTTATATGTAGGACATTGCATAAGCAGATTTTGTAAACTCAATTGGTGACTTAAAATTCTTATTGTTGATGTAATTTATCCATTTAGACTGATGAGACGATACATTTTGCCTATGCCTAGAAGGCTTATATACTCTTCCATGCTGGGGAAAATGAACAAGATGGCTAATTTTACAATTTAATTGCTTGTAGTCCTTGATGCTCTATAATTTAATAAAGACTGCTTATGTTTTGATGGGGGGAGAGTAATATTTATAACTAATTATCATGTGATCTGTGATATATCCCCCAGAGTTCTTTGCTTTTCAAAATTTTATAAATAAAATTTGTTCCATTGCTATGGTAATAATCAATAGCAGTATAGCTGACTATCTGGGAATTTTCAAGTGTAAATTTTGAAATGTTGTTTTTTTTAAAAAAAAAAAACTTAAATATTAAACATTTACTGTTATTCAATTCAAATTATTATTATACAAATAAAATATGTAATTGTTAATTTTTCATATAAATAAATTTATAATATCAGAATATTTTACAATAATAATTAGTTTGATTATATTTTAAAGTTCTTAAAATTTTATTAATAAATTTATCTAATAAATGTATCTATTAGTTGAGTTAATTAGTAAAATAAATTATATTTAATCATTTTACACTAACAACTTTGTAAATTGACTATATACTTTATCTTAGTAAACTTCATACTTGTACACATATACTTTCAAAAGGAATGTTAAACTTTAAAGTTAAAACAGGCAAAACTCACTATATGTATTGCCACACACTGCAAGCTAGAGTAATCAATGGATGCCAGTGGTGGTCATGTGATGTTTATTGGCTTAAAACTTTAAAGTTCTATTTAAGTATAATATTGGTTGTTCAATTCTCATAATATATTAGATGAACGCTTCAAATATTCTTTATATTGTACTTGGTCTAATGTATCCTATCTTGTATAGTTTGTATATTATCAACTTTGTGTGTGTGTTTTCTGTTTGTACATATTAAAAAAATCAACTGTACTTTTTAAAAAAAAAATTGAGACATATATATTTTTGCTATGCATTGGCTAATAAAATCTGGAAGACATTTTGGGTAATTTTCTACCAATGTATTATAATAGGTTGTACTATAAGAGATTTATTAAATTCATATTTAATAGTGACTGATATACTTAATTTAACATGGAAAAAAAGCCAACAAAATTTTTCACAGACTATAGCTATGTTTATTAATTCCTCTAGCAAAACATAATTTTACAATATATATATATATATTGCACCGGATGAAAGATTTTAATTTTGTCTATCAATCTATTCTGATACAGAGGGCGCCACCAGATCACTATGTATCTGGAAAATTTGTTTACTGTGATCAGAATAGATGATGGTTTGTACCGACTAGACTCAGGGAAAAACAAGAGATCTTAAATTATTTAGACAATTGAGACAAAAGCACATAGACAAACGTCAGCCAAATTAAGTTTAAACAAATTCTAAAAGTTTATTAAGAGAAAATAAATTATGAAGTATAATTTCTTGACACAATAAATAGGATTAACTCAGGTATGTACCAGAAATACTAAGGCAAAGCTATGACAGACCGACTGATCTTCTAATAAATGAATTATAAAGGGAGGAAGTAAATTTTATTCAGCATAGGATTCATCCAAACATTGGTTTTCACTTTCAGATATTTAAACCATACGTTCCTGAAATAGATCAAAGAAACCAGTGCCAACAAGCTTTTCAAGGTCCAAAATTTGGTCAGGCCCCGAACGTCCTTATGTCGGTATGAGGTGCACCTATTACTACATTTAAAATAACAGTGATTGATCCACCTCAAGAACAAATGAAAAATATGATTGAAACAGAGTAAAACAATTAAAACTGGTGAATCCCAGCCAAATGATTGGCGAAAATTACTCTAAAATTAATAATTAAAGGTCTCAATAAGAGACAAGTAAATTATTAGAAAACCAGTTACATCTGTCCCAGCAATTAAAGAAATGAATTACAAACAAATTCTGAGTACACACTCTGATAACTTTAAAGCACATGTAAGAAATACAAAATAAATCTATCGGAGAGTGCACATGAGTACGAAAATATTAAAAGTTTTAAATACTTTAGCAGAACAAAAGTATCGCTCACCTGTAATTTAAGAAAAGAGATAAATTTTACCTTCCTGCTGATGACTTATAAAATTACAAAGAAGAACAATTCTAATTTCTGCTTTCAGAGATATAAGAAACAAAATCCCCACCTGCAGAAAATTAGACAATAAAGTCGTCAGCCAAAAGATTTTGTAGGTTTGCAAAAATGCAAACACAGTGTCTAAAATTAATTATTGAATAATAAAATAATTACAGGTAAGCATTTAAATATACACAACTGCTAAAGAATTTATAAAAAGTGAGGCATAAAATATAAAACTCATTCGTCACTCTCCAATAAACAAAAATTGAAAGCAACTTGGAATCTTAAAACTAAGATTCCAAAACACATTGCAAAATATTAGAAATCACAATAAAGATTAAATATGAGTATAAATATTACTTGAGCTTTTGAATACAGATTTTTAATTAGACTGAGCGGAGATTTAATGAGAATTAATTTACCCTGGGAAGAATAAAAAAAGAAAATAGTTACCTTTCGGTAAAAACAATGTTCATGTTGAGTGCACACTATTATTTTAGTTCATTTCTAGTTCTTAGACAGTGGCAAGGTAGAGGTAAAGAGTTTCAGCTTCTTCTAGATGTTTAAGGCATTACTGGAGCGAATTTGGAAGTTAGGGATCCATCTTTTGTTGAGTTAGCAAGCCATTTGGGTGGTGATAACACGTATATTATTTGTCATCTTGTCGTAAGCAAAAGGATTTAATAACAGCTAATATCCTTTAAGAATTTAAATGTCTGCACTGAAATAAACTTTCACTTGAGAAACAGCTTGTCTAGTTACGAATAATGAATTAACTGACACTCCAAATTTTCAGGGCTATTTATACGTTGCTTCATTTCCTGTGAAACACTTTCCCTGTTGTCCAATTTCTACACCTTAGGCAGGGAAAATATTAATCTCTCGCTCAATCTAATCTAATAATTCTACCCAAGGATTATTGAAATGAAAACAACTACATAGAAATCAAATCTCCGCTTTTAGAATTAATTTACAATAATTAAAATAAAAGCCACAGGAATGTAATTAGCTAGGTTGCTTGTTTTTAATTAATTGATTTAAAGTAAAAACAAGCGGTATATGATAACTATTTTAAAATAAATCGATAACACTGAAATGAAGTGTTTTACATATAAATGCATGTGTATTTTGATACATGTATTCTTTTTTAAATAATAATAAAATTTAAACTTTAAATGTTTAATGAAAATTAAAAGCTTAATAAATTTTTTTGGTAATAATACCATTGAATCGGATCTCAATCCGGTTCAATATATATATATATTATTTTTATGTATTGTTATTATAATAAAGAATAGAAATGAAAAGATAATATCCTAGTAAACAAAGACAACTTTTAAACTTCAATGTTGACAAGAAACTATCAATTACTACTAAATTACAATCCCTGAGGCTATAGTAAGTAATGCACATGTGAGTAAAATACTTTATATCTCAGTACAATACCAATCAAGTGAGAAATCATTAGAAGAGCAGAAGTTGGACACATTTTTTTGTAGCTAAAAGAAAAAATAAAGGATTATTAGCTGCCACTGATTATATTTGAATATTTTGTGGAGAATTGGTTTTACTAAATCTGTAGTAAATATGACAGGGAAGTCTTTATACTATAATTGTTTTTCAGGGGCTGTTTAGTTTTTTTTTATAGCACTAAATATATCTATAACACATCATTATGTTGTTTTCTGCATTTTTTATTTTGCATTGTTGTAAATGGCTATTTTATTGTTTTATAATATTTCTTAATGGGTATTGTTTTCACACACATTTGATTTACAATTTTAATTCTTATGATGATAACAAATATGACAACCAATTAGAGTGAATGTCCAATATTGAAGAGTGTTAAAATAAATGGTCACTAATTTTATCTAATCAAATTAAATTATTAGTCCTATTAAAAATAGAATTTGTCTATACTTAAATTCATTTGAACATTCACTCCTATTAATATTAGTTGTCATATTTCATAGCGTTAGAAAATGAGATTACAAATAAAAAGTAATAATTTATTTTTATCTGCGGGCATTCAAACAATAGATGGCTCTGTATTGATTTACCTAATACTTGAGTATTCAAACAATAGATGGCTCTGTATTGATTTACCCAATAAATGAACAATTAACTATTGAAATAAGTTTGATAAAGTATACAAAATAATTTAGTAATTTTAATCATTTAGGTTTTAAGACGATAATCCTGATATAATTATTTTTATATTCAAAGAAAAAATAACTGGTATTATTTTCTTGTCTATATGTAAACAAATAAAAAAAAACAATTATCTTTTCTTAAATATATTTTAGAGGTTTTATTAAAGAAAAAATAAAGTTGTCCAAAAGTTAGAATTAAATCATTTTAACAATAGTGACATATTATTATATATATATAAAAGTTATTTTAAAATAATCTAATGAATTATTACAGAGACAAATGATTTTCTGTTTCGTGATCTGATTCACGGTTATTTCTGTTTTGGAGAAGATTATAAAGTCAATTACTTTTTAAATATTTTTTTTTTTTGATATATGTAAGATTATTTTTCTTCGTTTACATACAATTGATCTTTTCAGGTCCGTCTAATCCAAGAAAGAAAATCAAATTACCTGCTACAAGAAAGTTATAATCGAAGATTATTTTGGATCAAATAAATGCTCTTTGTGACACTATTTTTAAAATACTAAATTATAATTTACTTTTTTGTTTGATTACTTTGAAAAAAAAAAGTTTTTTTTTATTTATAGTTATTGATATTAGTTAAAATGAATAGCGGAACTTTTTAGGGAAATTACTTTCATTTAAAATTTATTTATATTTTTGTAAAAAAAAAAAAAAGTGCTTATGGACTAATAAAATAATTATTCATGAAAATTATTTTAAATAAGCATACACATTTATTTAAAAACCAACACACATATTTATTTAAAAATAAACATATATACAAAAATTTCTAAATAATAATTTAATAATTGGTCCCTTAACCATGAATAGAAAATCATTAAATATGTGTGTGGGTATATATAATATCTCGTATGAGTAAAAGAGGGAATAGAATACTTCTATGCTTTATAAGTTGTATATTTTTATTAATAATTGTCTGCACATGGTTATAAAGAAATATATATATATATCTGCAGATCAATATATCGATAAAAAGTAATATAATTTACGTAAAAATTGCATATTATTACTATTTTTAACTTTTCATTACTGCTGTAGGAGTATAAAAATGTTATCATTATAAGTGTAAGGTATATAAAAGACGTATAGAAAAGATATATAATTTGGGAAATAAAATTTAGGCATCACTGTACAATGTCTGTTTGCGTGCTTACTATATAATACATATATAATATCAAATACAGCAATATATTGTAAACAATACAGCAACTTATTGTATAATTTTTCGTAAAATAATATAGAGTATATCGTATTTCAAATGCATTGGAAGATTGGTTTCTTATAATGTGTAAAGTTAAAAAAATGCTTTAACATACTGTAAAATGGGAATAACCAAAAAATAATTTATCATAACAAAAACAAAAAACAAAACAACAACAACAGTGTAAAAAGTAATTTTGTTATTTGTAACTGAAAAATTTGATTGATGTATTTAAGTACACAATTTTAGGAGTAAATGTTTAAATGAATGACAAGAATCTCAAAAAAAAAAAATTAAGTAAATTAAACAGATTAATTAAAAAAAAACTAATGATCTACACTTTTAGGGAACTTAGGAGTTTTCAAGTAAACAAGATGGCACCCTGTATTTTTGAAAATGTACAGTTTTGAAAGCCTAGAATCTACAGATGTGTTAGCTATTAAATTAAAACATAATTAATAAATTGAATATTAAATTTAAAAAAAAATTGTTAAATTTTATTGAGAAACTTTATTCCATTTTTTTAATACTTATTTTATAACTTGGAAAGTGATGAGATGCTCTTAATAGTATATTACTTTGATTCAATTCAGTGTGTTTCTTTTTGGGACTTTGCTGTCACAGAACATGATGTAGAGGACTATTTTCAAAGATACGGATTCATGCCCTGCTAAAGAGTGTGTTTTAATAATCATGATAAGATTGCATGCTGCTGACATGAGTAAAGTGTAAATATTCTATTTATATATTTTTCCATTTTTCTGTTAATAAGTTAATCAAAAAAAAAATGAAATAAACTGTAAATATTGTAATTAATTTGTCCACAATGGTTACTTTAGTAATAAAAATTAAATGTGATTATTAAATACATTTCTTAGCAGACATTTTTTTATAAATATTTTTTGGGGGTTCCTGAAACTGTTGATTTAATGAAAATACAGGCTGCCATCTTTGTATACTGGAAAACTCATAAGTACCACATTTTGTTTAAGAAAAAATATTTTTAAGTAAGATTATGATTATGATATACTTGAGCATAATTACACTTATTATTTAAGTAATAGTTTGGGTGCAATTTGAAAATTATAATTGCAATTTGTAATGTTATAACTGACTATTTATTAGTATTTATTCAGAACAAGTTATATTATCCATTTAAGGAGGTTTATTTAAACTTCTTTGTATCAATAATTTCAATCTATGTAGTCAAGTTGCAAAATTTAGTGTGTGTGTATAGGTAGGATTCCACCTTTATTATTAAAATGAGGTTGCCTTGACAACAGATTGAGATTGTTGTTGTTATCTATATTAGGATTGTCTATTTGTTGATTGGTTTTCAATGGTTATATACTGTAACCATCAACAATAAATAACAAATATAAAATATCATAACAGACTCAGCTCAGTCTGAACATGAACAAATCCAAAGAAGTAAATCTCAAGTAGCATGAATCAATATATCTAAGAAATATCACAAAGCACTTTTGATCCTTGTCATCATAATACATTATATCAACCTTATTCATGAAGAAATAGCAATAATAAATATATTAGAAACTGATTTCACTAATAGTAAACGTTGATTAAACTATAAGTCATAATTACAACACAGAATTGGCTAACATATGCACAAGCAAATTTAAAGGAAGAGGTCATAAAGTATACATGAAGATAATAACATCCAATATTAAACTTTGATTAATTTAACTTTATGATCCAGAGTAAGATAAGTCTAGTTGATATACCACAAAATAGTTAATAATCATGTCTATAAAGTGAATATGAAATTCAAATTATGGATTGGATGATAAATGAATCAAGATGTAGACAATTGAATGGATGATAAAAAACAAATAGTAATTAGCTAATGAAAATGAATAAATTTAAGAGTAAGAAAGAAAAGGGAAATGTGTTAGGTGATGAATAATTAAGATAGTGATAGAATCAAAGTTAATGTTGGATGACTCAATTATGATAATGGCTTAAGATGAAAAGAGGATGAAAATGAAAGAAAGATAAATATGGATGAGCTATGATAACAATGTTAATGATGAAGAATGAGATCCTGAGCTATAAAACTAATATTGTGTCAAACAATAGCAAGACATTAATGATATAAAAGCAAAGGGTTATAAGCTTGACTAAAATAAAATATTTAACCATTAAATTAAAATATATTATGTCTTAAACTAGAAAATAAACTTACATCTTAAAATTACACAGAAGAATAAACATAAGAGATCAAGGCTAAGTATAATAAATAAGTTAAGAAATGAAAATTGAAAATAGATTCAAAATTAAGACTACTAATAAGTAATTTACTTCTCTCAGAGTTCAAACAATCTAAATATTACCATTTTAAAAGATATATTTGAGTCAGTGAAAGGGATTTTGCCATTACCCATACATAACAAGAAAAGACAGTTTATAAAGCAAATTGGAATTAATAAAGAACATTTGACAATTCCAATACTAACAATAATATGTACTTTAAATTTTCTGAAGTATTAATTACATTTCTTAATAAAGTAATTATAATAATTTAATACCATCTTTTATTTTATAACCATGACAATATGATCAACACCAGTGAATGATGTATCTAATATTTTAGATAAGCAGATTATTCCAAAACTAAATATTTCATCTTTAAAATATTATTTAAACAATACATGTGCACTTAAGATGAACAGTGTTTTGATCAATAAACAATAACTTTAGGTATTCTAAACATAAGAGCTTAGACTTGCTAACGCACAATAAAATCGATTATATTGACTGATGATGATTTTTATGACAACAATAAAAATAATATGTTGATAGCAATAGCTTTATGGATGATGATTAGCAATAAGGCCACAGACTATTGAATATATTTTCAAATAAAATTTATTTACAGAATTACAAGATTTGTGAATATACTAATAACAGTAAAGAAAACATACAAAATCTTGGACAATTGTGACAGAAATTTATATGTAACAAGATTTAATTACAACATTTTATGATTAAGGTAAGATCTCTTAGAATCTATTTAATTCTTTAATAAATTATTACTTTTTAATTTATTATTACCTTTAGGGATTTGATTATGCTGAGGCTATTAAAATATGGTAGATCTGAATTTAGTTAGTCCCATATAGCTATTTAAGTTAGATAGCTGGATTTAAAGACATTTTCATGTCCAAAAATTTCAGAGTTTCTATTTAAATATATGGATGAAATAAGTGCTGGGTTTTGAGTTGATATTTTAGATCTAGTGTCCAAATATTTTAGCTCTCCACTGACATGAGCCATAAGCTTGAAACCAGTTGGTCTGCAGATGGGAAGGTTCTGGATAGAGATTTTAAATATTTTCTCATACCACACTTATCAATTAAGAGCTTGTTTGAGCTATTGGTACACTCTCTGTATTACATTTTTCTAAATACAAGCATATAAAAGTAATGTCACATTATATATGACTTGCTTTTTTGATTATTATAACATGAGTTTATTGGATTTACTATGTCTTTTATATTTTAAATTACCTTTTAATTTGCTACTATTTAAATTTATTATTCACATTGAGTTTATTTAACTTAATATATATTTCATATTTTAGTTATTTGTTAAATATGATCTTAAGAACTTACTTCAAATAGACATAGACACTATATTTCAAAATGTCTATGAAATGACAAATAAGCTACCAATATTGTCACACAGGATAACACAATATATATCCTTAGAATACAATACTAGAAATTATTGACTTCTTGATTTAATTCATTTATTTAGGCTATTAAACAGCCAAAATTGCTTTAAGAGTCAAGAATATTATTTTTCTATCCTTTAATTATTAGTTTTACCTTGTAGGACTCTTTTAAGATGAAAGAAAAATATTACAAGGATCTTTTAACATTAAAAAAAATATCAGCATTTTAAAACAAATTGGGATTAAATGATAAACAACATAGCTTAATGGTATACATGGGATCATCTTGAATGGATAGGCATTAAATAATTTACTATAAAATAATTTTTAACTAATATCCCTTTATCACCATTTTGCTCAGTGCAAAGTGCAAACTATATTCTCATATACGATATTTCAAAAAGGATTCTGCTGTTATCAATACGAAGCCATTAGAACTTAGGAATATGGAACATAATAAAACATATGATATATCCAAAGATATAATGGGGTTGAGTTAAGATAAAGAAAATAAACTAACAACCTAGATCACAGTCATTCTATAACTGCATATGGTTTGTAATCCCAATGTCACTTCTGGAGCACCTTTGGGGATATAAAAGGAATCAATCCCTTGTTTAAATAGCTATACCAACACATGGTTTGAAGTCCCAATGTCATTTCTGGATCACCTTTAGGAAGATGAGAAAAAGAAAGGTATGGTTAATGCCTTATTTAATAACTATATCATTGCATTACAAAAGTAAAACCATAATTTTCTCAGTGTTTGATAGTCATCTATCATGGTCATTTGTATCATCACTCAGGGAAAGATAATAAGTTCACCAGATGTGATGCAACATGGACATGCCACATATTCCAAATATTATAAATGTATTATTGTAATTATTCAACATGATAACAGATAAATCAAATACTAATATTACTTACCACAAATATATATAGACACTTGCAAAATGGAATATATTACTATTTGATACATAAAATTTATAACTATCATTATCAATTCAAGAATTACCCATAACTATAGTTGTCATTAGCTATTAATTAGTTAAATATTACATATAAAAATAGCATATTTAATGCAGCTAAATTAACCAATGTTATATACTACCCATTTGCCACTATTATTCAACAATTGTAGCTTTTATCCTAGAAAGAAAAATATTAAAAATAAACTGTAATAGTTTCTTACCTGTGTTCATATTTTTAAATATGAATAACAATCAGAAAATAATAAATTCTCACAACAAATATACAAAACATATTATATTAAAAAAAATTTGGTTAATAACTGGTTAATTAAAAATGAATGAAAATTATATAAATTGACATATATATATAAATGTAAAAAAATGCATGTAATTCATTTTATTTATTATATTGTTATGATATAGTCAAGTACTTTGTAATTGCTGGATTTATAAGTAGGTTGTGATTTATTTTCATGATTAATATTGGTATTGGTTGTTTTAATTTCATTATTGAACACTAGATGGCTTTATGTTTGTAATAGTTTGTTAACATAATAGATTATTAACATTTGAAAAGGACACCAAATGAGATGCTGAAAAAGGCCCTTTATGTATATAAAAAATTTGATATATTTATATAGTTGTAAAAATTTATTATTTTTTGATTATTATTTTATGGAAGAATAGGATAAAGATATTTATTTTTTTAATATGAATATAATTTTCTACAAATAAGATTACTTTACCATTTTCTATATATTTATATTTGATCAAATTTATATTTTTCATGTGTTTTATGTTTCTTACACAAACTGGTCTTTATACCTGCTATAACAATGTATATAACATTACAAGACAAAAACATAGAATATCAATGATAATAAAAATCACCATATAACCTTCTTGTTTCACATTACTTCTTGCAAAACTAAGATAATGAAAACTTGGTTGCAACATTTAAAATCTGTAGCATGGTATGATTGATAAGAATTTTTTCCCACAGGAGTATATTTCATATGTTTTTATCAATTTATACTGTAATACTAGTGCATTTCTGGATCTATAAACAATTTTAGTTTCATCTGTCAACTTTAGCACTTTCTTATTCCGGAAATTAAAAAGAAGTTGAAGACAAACATTGATTCTTATTTTCATTGTGCATATGTATTTCATATACTTTATTGACTAATGGTAATATTTAATAATTAAAACATCAGAAACCTGATCCACAATATGATTAACACAATAATTAATATATCAAAATTTAAGCTGATATTTGATATGGTTTTAATAAGATTCTATAACTCAGTTTAATAAACATATCAATTCCGTTTGTAACCAGAAGTTGCAAGTTGGCACCTTTCAGCTTTGCCCTAAAGCAAGTTTTGAAGACAATGCTGAGAATACTTTATATTAAAAATCTCAATAAATATTTTGTAAACCTTTATAATTTACTGTCTTCATTTATATTATTTTATTAAGTAGGTATAAATTATTACTATAATTTTATTTAATTGCAATATAACATTTGTTTTTAAATTTATTTTCTTCACGCAATAAAATTAATATAGCATAATAAAATTGCAATAGTTATAAATAACTTTGACATACTATTTCACATTAGTTGAAATATATATATACTATTTCACATTAGTTGAAATATATATATATGTTGTGAGTGCCTTATAAATTAAAAAAAAAAAAAACAGGAATAGAAAATGTTAAATATCTATCATAGTTCTGCTTATTTTCAAATTAATTCTGAAGGAAAGTACCAAATAATTTTTTTTATTTTTACTATCCTGAATAAGACATAATTATTTTTATAATGCACACAGTAAATATAATAATTAAAACAGTTATAAAACAAAAAGTGAATTTTCAAACTGAGGAACTTTCATCATTTTGGCACTTTTTTTCCCAATATGTCTACCAGTTTTAAATGTGAATTCTTTACAACTATCGATTGATGATAGCTATGTTTTTCATGTATAAAGACCAAATGAAGTTTCTACTCCATTAGTTGTGACTTGAAATACAATTCAGTTCCATTTTTAATTCAATTCAAATTCAATTTTACTTTTTAATAATTTTCTGTGTCTCAGTTCTTTCTTAATTATTTCTTCAATTTTGTTCTTAAGTTCTCCCATTCTTCCTAGTTGTTCTTCCGTTGTTCCTCTATGAAGATCTATGTTAGCATATTTATAAATTTCCATCAGAGATAATCATTGTACAAATTAACAAACCAATTGAATTGTTGTATGTCTATACATTAACATATAATTAATACTTCTCCATCTAGAAGCCTAAGTTGATAACTAATTAAGCTGTTCAAATCTACATTAAATTGCAATAAACATATGCTTGATAATTAATTATAAAGATTAATGTAGAATAGCTATAACTTTTAAGTTATTACTTTGACTAATATTTAATAATAATAAAATACTAAAATATTTCTAATTTTTAAATTTAATTATGAAATTAATAAATTATTATTTTTGATACTATAGAAATTATTCCATCTGACAGACTAAATATAAATTCTCACACCCAATCTGGCAGAGGGTCAAGCACATCTCTTTTACAGTCCAATTCATTATCACTCTCAGGAGATATATTGTCCAAAATTTATTTATTTTTATAATATAATTTAGCAACCATTATAACACTCCATTGATATATGTATTTAATATTGAATAGTTATTATTTAATTATTACCAATTAAAATTTAAAATTGTATATAATTGACTATTTAAATTGGGCTATGTCTATCTATCTATCTATCTATCTATCTATCTATCTATCTATCTATCTATCTATCTATCTATCTATCTATCTATCTATCTATCTATCTATCTATATATCTACCTACCTACCTACCTACCTACCTATCTATCTATCTATCTATCTATCTATCTATCTATCTATCTATCTATCTATCTATCTATCTATCTATCTATCTATCTATCTATCTATCTATCTATCTATCTATCTATCTATCTATCTATCTATCTATATTTTCTATTGATCGACTGACTGATCGACCAACCAACCTACCTACCTCTCTACCTTTCTATCTATCTATCTATCTATCTATCTATCTATCTATCTATCTATCTATCTATCTATCTATCTATCTATCTATCTATCTATCTATCTATCTATCTATCTATCTATCTATCTATTGATTGACTGACCGACCTACTGCACTACCTACCTACCTTTCTATCTATCTACCTACCTACCTACCTACCTGTCTGTCTGTCTGTCTGTCTGTCTGTCTGTCTGTCTGTCTGTCTGTCTATCTATCTATCTATCTATCTATCTATCTATCTATCTATCTATCTATCTATGTATGTGTGTATCTATCTATCTATCTATCTATCTATCTATCTATCTATCTATCTATCTATCTATCTATCTATCTATCTATCTATCTATCTATCTATCTATCTATCTATCTATCTATCTATCTATCTATCTATCTATCTATCTATCTATCTATCTATCTATCTATCTATCTATCTATCTATCTATCTATCTATCTATCTATCTATCTATCTATCTATCTATCTATCTATCTATCTATCTATATTGTAATGGGTTGGGGTATCAAGGAAAGGATGGAATAACATAAAATATCAAATTGACAAAAGAATATAATATTTAAATAAGAAGATATTAAGTAATGTTAATAGCCAAATATATGTATGAGAAATTTTATCTATTAAAGAGAGCATGAGAAAGAAAGTATCTGTGAGAGATCAGCCAGTTTCTCCTCAAAGCATCTATGATCAACTATACATCAAACAGCATTATCAATTATAAAAGTAAGTAATATTCATAATAATGATTCATCGACATGAATGATCAACATCAAATAAATCAGCAGTCAATATGGTGACTGGATTGGAAATGGATCTTCTATAGATCAGGCTAATTACTGAACCATTGCCAGCTTGAGCAATTATTCAAACATAACATTGGATGTTCCACTGAAGTGTTAATCCAATAGAATACACAATCATTAGAACAATAATGCTCAGAAATTAAACATACTAATCATCATCAATGCTCTAGCCATTTAGTACCATCAATATACTGGCCATGATAAACTTAACTTTCAATAAGACTAAGCTAAAATAAAATGTAGTACATGAGCTTTAAAGAGTTTTCCCTTTTGCATCCACCAGAATGATGATTGACTATCTCTTGATGCCCAAAATTATTAATATACATTCCCATTCATATATCAGATAGTTATGCTTGAATACAGCTCAGAAGAACACAAACTCTATTACTATATGTAGACAATAGATGCTGAAAACAGATATTCTACAAATATTTACAACCTGTGGAATATTTTTCAGAATTGAATATAAGTTTATTAACAATAAAACAAAAATGATATTAAGGTCTAAAATAATACTATGCATATCAATTAAACCTTCTGATTTTGAATAACATACAATAATAACAAATTATCACACTGATTTACATATATGTGATTAATATAAAATTCAAGTTATTACATGGTTTTTACATATATATGCACACATATGCAATTTATAATATACAATTAATATATTTCAATTGATATTTCAATAATGACAAAAATGATTATATTTTACATATGTGTCTATCTGACACACATTGATCTATATGTGCACACATACATGTGTATGCATGTAATTTCTGAATATATATTTAAATTGTTCTATAATAAACATTTTTATTTGTCACTTTTAAATTGTATTTTTCCTAATTAATTTCATTTGGAAAACACATAAATTTCACAAATGTACATGTGTATAAACAAAATATAGATATAATTTAAAAATAGTTATCAGTTTTTGTTTTAAAAAATACTGTTTATAACTTCCTTTTTTTTAAAAAAAATAGATTTATCAACATTTTTTTTCTTTTAAAACATAATAGTCAATTTTTATTGGATTAATGTTGATTGAATAATTAGAAATATCTTTAAACTTAAAAACATAGATTTTAAATATTTTTATTATTCTCTTGAAAAAACAATATAATAGCATCTATCAATTAAACCTTCATTTTTAGACATTTAACAAAAGCAAAATTGTTATTTAAAATGTCATTTTTAATATATAACATTACTCACCAGCTATATAAACATTTATTTGTGCTTCTCTGCATATAGATATATCAGCATATGTATAATTACTTTTTCAGATACTGATGGTTTCTCTTGATGGAAACCAGTCCAGGTAATTGTCAGAATCAAGAAAGTATAATTTATACATGGTTGTTGGCATTGATCAGTTCCATTCTGTCTAGGATTGATCCATGAAAGTTAGTTGTTTTCTCAGAACACATTTATAGCTTGGAATATCAACACAAAGAAGTGGATCATTTTTCTATATGTGAAATCAAACTCCACTGTTAAACAGTAGATCAGCTCTTTTTTTGCATTCCTACATATTCATGCAGTTTTCTGCATAACTATATTACCCATCTCTGCAACTAGCTTTACTGTTATCATTTTTTGCTACAGTTACCAACAAACTGTAACAAACTACTTCACAAAATGTTTTACTAACTTTGCAGCTAGCTATAAACCAGCTCCTTCTCTAAATATTAAAACCAGACTATTCTTTTCAAAAACTACTATCCAGACTGAACTGATATTATATCATCTCATTTTGTAAAGTCATCTGAGGTGATAACAATACGTTAATTGCAAACAGAATTTTGTCTGTCTAATACTTATCTTTTCAAAAAGATCACTAATCCTTTTAAAAGCAACTTAAAATTTTTATCAAGGTGTGAGGTTTTTAAAAATAGGTAATTTAACAATTAATTAAAAGATTTTAAAAATACATAATAGAAATTTTTACAATTATTAAAAACATGGTTGTTTTTTAAATTTCAAAATCAAAATAATTTATTTAGTCCTTTTTAAATGTTTTAATCAATAATAAAATTCTGTTTTAAATTAAGAGTTATTTAGTCCTTTATTTATTATTTTTATTGAAATGTAGAAAATATGTAGTAAAATTGTCTGTGTTTATTCCCATTTTTTCTTTCAACTTCATATATATTTGTGCACACAAACAATACTATTGTGTGCCATATAACAGATCTGTTATATAACTCCACTTCTGGGGAAAAAAGAAAAATAGGAATGAAACACCTATCTAACAATATTTTACATAATTTACATCTATAGTCAAAACAAAGTTCATACCTAAAACTATGTACTCATCAATTTTTTGTAGAGATCAGAGAGATATCTGATAGTTAACAGAATGAATAGTGATCTGCAATTTTGAGATAGATAAAGAATACAACCATTGGACTATAAGTACACAATGTACCATGAACATCAAGTATACCTCAGTTGAGACACTAAAATCTCCTACAATCCTTATAAAGGTGCTGCAAAAATCTTTGCAAGTCCCTGCACTGTGTAGCAATTAAAAAATACAATACTATTCCTTGATTTTTGAGCCTTATGGGAAGGGAAATACAATCTATGCTTTTCTCCTTTTATTTGTACATTTAAAGGTTGGAATCATGGCAGAACTGCACTAACTACTTTGTGATTAACAATATAAAATACAAAAATGGGTTGAAGCAAATAGCCAAGATAGAACACTGCGTGAAATTGTGAGTAAACATTGCATTCTCAAGCCAACAATAAAAATCTCCAATCCATCATCAAAACTGAAAATACAAGTAAACACACTTCAGCAACAAAATACATTCTCCATTCTCCAAAATCATTGATTTTTTATTTAGCTTTAAACATGAACATCTAAACATACATGAAAACTACTATTTCATAAATTATAATCATCAATATTCTTGTCATATATTTCACATAAATTTATTAAATTTAATTTTACATAAAATGCATAATTTTATCTTTCTCAGTTGTGGTTTGAGATCAACTGGATAATTTTGAAGTGATGATCACCAGTATGTGATCATCATAAATTTAACAGTGAGTGCCATTTGTAACAGGATGGGCTATCAAGGTAAAGATGGAATGACATAAAATATCAAATTTACAAATAATATAATATTTAAGTAAGAAGATATTAAGTAATGTTAATATCCAAACATATATAAGATAAATTTTTCTTTTAATTTTTAAAGAGAGCATGAGAGAGAAAGAATCTCTGAGAGATCAGCAGATACTCCTTAGAACAACTATGATTAACTATATATCAACCAACATTACCAATTATAAAAGTAAGTTATACTCATAATAGCCATTCATCATTATGAATGATCAACATCAAATAAAATCAACCCTCAATTTGGTGACTGGATTGGAAATTGGTCTTCTATATAACAGGTTAATTACTGAGCATTTTCCAGCTTGGGCAATTATTTAAACATAACATTGGATGCACCATTTAAGTGCTAATGCATTAGAATACACAATAATCAAAACAATAATTCTGCGATATTAAAACATGCTGATAATCATCAATGTTCTAGCCATTTAGAACCATTAATGTATTGACTATAATAAACTTCTAATAAGTTTAATGTAAACTAAAATGTAGTAATTGGGTGTTAAAGATTATTCTCTTTTGCACCAACCAGGATGATGACTGATCATCTTTGGATGCCCCAAAAGACTAATGTACATTCCCATTCAAATACTGAACCATTATGCATGAATCCAGCTCAGCAGAATATAAGCTCTATTATTGTATGTGATCAAAAGATGATGCAAACAGATATTTTAAAAATATTTAGAACCACTGGAATATTTTTCATAATTGAACAAAAGATTATTAACACACACACACATATATATATATATATTATACAGTTGATTTGTGGGAGGAGACAATAATATTTTTAGTGAATAGATAAAACTATAATCTGTACTTTATATTCCAAGAGAACAATTTGTTAAGATGATAATTATAAGAGAAAAATTTTAATTATGTTTAAGTATGAATCTAATGTTTAATAAGAAAAAAACAAGTGAGATCACAGAGCATATCTAAAGATATATGCTTTTTTTAAAATTATACTTTAGACATTATAAAAGCTAAAATAATCTTCAGAAACTAGAAGTTTAAATACATCACCGATTATCTGAAGTCTATTTTTGGAGCTCATCTTTGCAATTTGTATATATCTTAGAGAAGTTTTATTTGCCTTTAAGAAATCCACTTACAATGAATGTTTATCCATATAATGTAATAAGCAAAATTCTAATCAAGGAAAAGAAGGAAAATTAAAGTCAACAAATTTTTATTTACTTCTGAGTAAGTGTCCATTCTAATGTTGTTTTAACGATGTCTAAATATAAATCTATGAGAAAATATTAGGAAAATGAAGTAACAGACTTATTGGATTGAATGGTTGTAGCATGTCAGATCCTAGTGGCAGCTGATTCATTGAAATTTGTTTTCTTTTTACAAGCACATGAAAATTATAAGCATGACATCAACAGAAATACTGGCATTCATTGCTGTTTGAATTCCTTTTTAAAATGGAATATTGCAAGTTGTAATTGGATAAAATTTGAATTTTTTATTAATATTTTTATTAAGAGGTTCATTTATTTATTTTTTTCTGGTCAGTTTACAAGATTGCATAAAGAAGACCAAGGTAGAATTTTTTTAGTAACCAGACTCATTACTAAAATGGATTAAATATGCTCTGATGTTTTCTTATTTCAAGGTCGTCATACTGATAAAAACATAATCAGAATATCAGGTTGTAATATATACAATGGTCAAATATCCAATATAAAAATAATTACTATAATGTCTAATATGTGGAGTAAATGTAATTAGTAAGTAATGTGTTGTATTAAACTTTATATCTTGAAAAGGTCTCAATAGGAGATGAAAGCTGGGTTGATAATTAAATAATAGTAAATATAATTAGTTGTTTGTTTCAATTTTATTTAAATTGATTATTATATCAGGTTGTAAGTATTCAATTTTAATATTTTAATTATTTGAATATTAATTTTTTTTAATTATTTGAGAGTGGTATAATTTATTAATGTGTTTGCATTTGTATTGGTGTGTCTATGTAGTATATAAATTGTAATATTAAATCATTTATGCTCTTTATTATACAATTGTTCATTAGTGTGTTTTATATTTGTATTAGTGTGTTTGTGTTTGCACTTGCATGTCTGTGTTTGCATAACAAGTAATGATTTTTAGATATAAGAATTATAGAGTAGGGCAAAGTAAATTTTAAGACTGATTATGAGATATACTGAAAGATTGCAGTTGATAGAGTAATTACAAAATTTATTGGGCAGAGTACCATCTAAAAATACAAACACTTAAAACCAATAAAGACAGATTTCAAATCATGTGTGTATGGTGATAGCCACAGTGGTTATGTATATACCACAAGGAATTGCATTCAGGCAAGGAATCAAATTCTGATTTTTTCCTATGCCTTAGTTCTCATACAGTGGAGTCAGTAGTTTTGCCACATCTTGCATCACATTATTTTCAAGTCTATAGCTAGTAAATAAGCTATATACAAATAAATCATATCTATGTAGGACAATAAATATAACAAGATAGAATCATTAGTGTGCATAAAGAATATAAACATCACTTATATACACAAAAAATATAAAATGAAGTAATTAAACTGATTTTGTCATTGATACAGACAATAGCCTACAATTTCTAGTTTTATATAGACAAGAAGCAAATTGCTTTATAACAAATGCATATCCATCTTGTAGAAATGGTTTGTTTTGTATATTTTATTAGGATGACTCTTTTTCTTATAGACCCTTGAGATTTGTTAATTTTTGGCAATAAAGATAAAAATGAATTGTCAAGCATTGGTGGTCGAGAGGTCCGTTGCAATGCATTACAAGCAGTTGTTTTGGGTTAGCAGGTTTGCTTCCTGGCCGATGCTATGACACATAAAAAAAATGATAAAAATGAATTTTTATGCAACTAGTTTTGGAGATTCTGAAGCTATGGATTATCTCAGATAAGAAGTATTATATATGGTTTGAATTAAAATTTTGTGAGGAATACAAAGAAATTATTAATACAGATATAATATAAACTTAATTAATGATAGATTAGAAATTATGAACAAACAATAAAGTAATAATTACTTTGGATATTGAATTTTTTTCTCTTATTTTTTTAAATGGTAATCACTATTTGCCTTACCTTGTTTATCTTCATTTTTCTAGGTTTAATCAATGTAAAGCTTTTACTCTAATGTTATTAAAACTGTGGCTATTGTGAAAATTGTGTCTCAAGTCACTTTTTTAAAAATTCAATATGACAGTCAAAGATCTTAAACTAATTATATTATTTAAATTTCATAAGAAGATACATGGGAGTTTTTGTCTAAAAAAACATTTACTATGGTATGCTAAGAAATTACTTAAATTGACACTTATTATTTTTAAGATCCTTTAAAACATTTTATTCTGATCTCATAAATTAAAAATTATTGTGAAATAGTGATTGTAACATGCATATAAATATACTATATATATGTAAAACAGGAAATGATTTGTTTTATAATAAATTCAAAATATTTATCTGATTTGGATAAACGTTAATTTATTTAGATAATCAAAAAAGTAAATCATTTGTTATTCAAATTAATATTTCTTTTAAAATATGCTATCAGCTAAAAATAAAAAAGAAATTATCTTCACATGTTGTCTTCTTTTAAATATAAATAATATTTAAAAAAAAAGGAAATCAAAAGAATTATTTTAAATAAAATGATGTAATAACAATGTTTAAGATTGAAATACAATCTTAAGATTTAGAAAAAAAATCATGTCATCAATAACATCATCATCGCCATTTTCAACCATTATCAGTACACCACAAGATAAACTTCTCTCCAAGTACAATCCATCTTTTATCTGTGTAATCTCATTTTCACATTAACCCAGCATACTTTTTTATTTTAACCATCCACCTCACATGAGGTTTTTTTCTAGGTCTTTTACAATCTCTTGGAATCCAGATTAAGATTTCAATTGTCTATCTATAATCATCTCTTCTAGCAATACAGTGTATATACCAATTATTATATATTCAATACAGGAAAAGTGTGAATGAATGTGCATGCAGAATTATGTAGAATTATATGAAATATGCCCAAAAATTTAAATAAAATACAGCATTGTAATTACTTTACTTATGAATTTAAGATAATTTTGTTTTCTTATTTTGGATGTGACTGGACATTGCCTTGTGTAAAGATATAGACCTTTACATTAACAGACATTGATGTTACATGCTTGTATGTTTTGAATTTTATTATATAATAGCTGTCATTTACGAATTTTTGTTTATAGTTGTGTATATTCAAATAATTTTCAGTATTTAAAATCAAAACATCTAGGAAATGAGATCAATTTTAAAAAGGTATGGATCTAAGGATAATATTATCTATTGACTACAAGTTTTATGAACATATACACAGAATTATGTGTATTTATAGTGTGGTTACTAAACTTTACACTGGAGGTATACTAGTAGACAAATCATTATTTTGGGTTGATGTGCTTTTAACGTGTAACTGAATAAAAAATATCTGAAACATCTGATGAGTTATATATGTAAATAAACTCTTCAAAAGACAGATGTTACTACCTATTTTTTTTAGAATGTGTTCTTACTTATAGTATTTAATGTATTTGCATAAATATTATTAATTTAAATGTCACTGACATGTGAAATTTTATTCTATATATATTAAAAGTACTAAATAATTATTTATGGTATAGTTCACCATATATTGAGAATTTATAAGTAACATTTATAAAATTTGATGATACATAAACTTTGGACATTTTACTGAGGCATTTAAATGTTATAATTTGTTCTTTATTGTCTTTGTACATGGGCTTATGAAACCTAAATAAACATATGAGGTAAAATTTAAATGATGAAAGAATATATTGCTTGTTGTTAAATTTGAGAAATATAATTAGATTAGGCTTTAATAATGTGTATAATGAATACAATTTCAATTAGAAATTTGTGATATTAAAAAAAGTGGATTCATATTGTTTTGCATTAAATATAATTAAAATATATGGATTAATAAAGTAGGGGTGGTCAAACATTTGGACATCAGAAGTGATTTTTTTTTGGTGAAAGGATACCTGAGTGTGACTATGTTTTTTTCACGGCTTCAAATTGGAAACCAGAAAAAAAAAAACATTATTTTTGCTGGAATGAAAATCAGAATGGAAAAAAATAATGATTTGAAGTCCTGGTTTTTTTAGATTGTACTTATGAATTGGTGTTTTTTTTTTTTAATAATGGCTTTTTAGGGATCCAGAAATATTAGTGATGTTTCTAGAAGATATGAACTGGAAATTTTTTTTTCAATAAGGTGCGAACTGTTGAATATATTTTATATGATGTAGAAAGTTTATTCACAAATGTACAATGTGAATAAACATCATTTATTGCAAAAAAAAAAATAAAAATAATATCTTACCAACCAAAACAACATGGTTTTTATTTTAAATTGACAGAAAATTCTTAACTAAAATAACAATTAATTGTTTTTCAAGGCAGAGAAAATATATGTGTATGTGCACGCAGAATATTTTTGCTTGTAGATATTTATCTGGTAAAATTAAATTATATCCATAAGACTGCTACATTTTCAGTATAAGTATGTGTTGGTACATAAAAATAAAAAATACTAAAGCTACTTGCTTAGGACTCTGACTGTCATTCAATGGTAACCATTATATGGGTACCTTCTACTTCATATTACTTTAAAATAAAGGAAGATCACACAAATCGGAAAAAAAATATGTCAAATATTAAACGGGACATTGTTCAAATTAGGGAAGTTAATAAGATGAACAGTCAATTAAGTTAAAAAGTATGCAAGGACTTATTACAAATCACCAATATTGAAAGCACAAGTGGAAAAAGATTTATTATAAATAAAATGTGGAAGAATAATATAGAAAAAATTGATGGTTTATCAGACGGAGTGGTAAGATTAGTTATTGCTTATAATAACGTCTTTCATATACACTTCAATGCAAACAATTTTTCTTAAAAAAACCTTTTTATTTTCCTTACAGTTTTGACTGTCCAGCTGCTGGACAGTCAAACTGTAAGGAAAATAAAGAAGTTTGTAAAGAAAATTTGTTTGCATTGAAGTGTATATGAAAAAAGTATTATAAGCAATATATATATATTGTAACGATATATAAATATGTCGTTACATTAATTTAAAATAAAAACTTAAAAGTTCGCAAATAAAAGTAAAAAACTAAATGCTAAAATTAAAATGTTTGTTAAATGTATATACATTCGCACAGAGGCCAAACTTTAAATATATTTTTTTTTAAAAAAACAAATAAGTATTTGAACGTACTTTTTTTTTATAAAAAAGTACAAGATTTAAAAATAAAAAGAGGTATTAATTAATTCTTGTAATCTGTAAATGGAAATGATTGTTTATAAATTGTTTGAAAAGCAAGCTAGCCTTGGGCTCTTGTATAATTAAAATGATCTGATGAAAGATAGATAAGAAGAAAAGAGAAATTAGCTTGACCAATGGAAGCACTAAGCCTTGGCTTGGACCCTAATGAAAGTGATGGATTAGTGACATTTTGTTGATTGAATCCGTGTGGATTAATATAAAAAGGGAAATACAGTTTTTTCGGGAGTTCCAGCGTTGTGTGTTTGAGAGTTGTGGTAGGACGCACATACCACACTCTCTATTTAAAAGAAAAAGGAAAAGTCTGTGATACCTTGAACCAGCTATTGCCATCTCCAGAACATTATCTTCCAATGGAGGCATTGCAGGAATTAAAAGCAGAAACCTGGACTCTTCTACCGTAAGCTATATTGACATGAACTCTAAATTGAAAAATAATTAAGAACTTTCGTTCAAGCTTATGAACTTCTATCTGACTTTTAAGTTTAAAATCAATTAATAATGTTTATTTTTATATGTTTTCCGATTGATAAAAATCATTTCCATTTTTTTTCTCTTATTGTATAAATTATTTGTTGTTTAAATTTTAAATGAGGGAATTTAAGGTTGGGTATAGACATTGCATAGATTCGTTAGCGGTTGATAATGTTGTGGTTTTCACATTCGATTAGAATATATGTCAACAATATCACTGCAAGCATCTTACAATGAATGCTAATGGGATTTGTATATTCCCTATGCAAGTGACATTTATCGATGACTTTGTATTTTGATCGGTGGTGTTGAATTTGGAATGTTTTTGACCGTGGAATCTGTGCAGCTGATCTGTACTCAACATTTTAAAACAAATTTTATAAAATGCATTTGTGCGAACATATCTAAATGTTAAATTTAAGTCGGGCGTTAATGGCTATATAGTTTTGTAAAGTTATATTAAGGGAGGGTAATCTTAGGTTATTCATTTTGTAGTTGAATTGACTCAATGGATTGGATATATTTGTGTAATTAGTAGATGTAGTATGAGATCCGCTTCGGGCAGGATTGCATATATACGCCACAGACCTTCTGTTTGCCTATGGATGGGTTTGTAAGTCGGCAGAAGACCGCAGTCCATTCCTATGGAATTTTTTGTTTATTGTTCTACTTGCCAACAGATGTAACATTCCTGTTGGTGGAGTGTCAATGTCTTCTCTAATCCTACTTACTGTTCAGATGTCCATTCCTGACAGTATAGTATTTTGTGTTGTTGTATCATGCTACATTGAATACATGAATGTATCAGATGGATTGGCGCCAGTTGATTGCAAAATTTGTTGCCTAAGGTTAAATCAGGAAAGCATATTTTCTTTTCAAATGCAGATCTATGTAGTCTATTCATACTTGACTATCTAAATAAAATATTAAACTCATTGAAACTTAGTTAAATGTAAAATTAAAAGTTAATATAAAAATCTAAAATGTTAAACTTATTCCTCAAAATTTAAATGTTATTTTATATGTGCGTAAATAAATATTTTTATGTGTTAATTTCTGGCAGTGGCTTTTATTCTTTTATATTTAAGATATAAAATTTATATTTTATTATCTCTGCTACTCCACTGAGCTAGTGACTTGGGCTAACGATCGGAATATTTAAATAAAGTGGAATCTTAACAGCGCATATCTGTCTACTTTATAAATTTTTCTAGGTTTAAATGCCTAGATGGTGCCCTGTAGAGCAGATATGTAGTTTGCAGTTAGATTCGATCTTCACTTTCATTTCGATCGTTATAATATATATAAACCAAAACTGTCTAACACTATACTAGCAAAAATAAAAATGCAAAACCATAAAACAATACAATATTAGATTAAATTTTAAAAATTTTACCAAAATCCTTACACAACTATGGTTTCATCTACTACAAATAGACCTTCTCAAGTGAAAATCAATCTAAAGGAAAACATATATATATATATACAAACAAACCTTACCATAATTCACTACAAATTCTTTTGATATTAAGGGAAGGTGGAATTTGTAGTGAATTATGGGAAGGTTTGTTTGTATATATATATATATATGTTTTAATCTAGTATTGTATTGTTTTGTATATATATATATATATATATATATATATATATATATATATATATATATATATATATATATATATGAAGATATGCAAAGAAAGTAAAAGAGAAGATTAGTTATTCAAATTAATGAGATACCAAATGCAAATAATCCAAAGTTGTGTCCCAACAGGTTTTCATTGTGTTAAAAATGTGGAGAATTTAATATGAATGTAGGTTAATACATTTGGTTATGGTGACTGAAATGAGTGTTCACAGACCTGTAATGTTTTCAGAAAAAAAACGTATATTATGAATTTCTTCATTAAGAAAAATTCAAGTTGGAAATAGACATGGTATAATCCAGATTGATATATCTTTAATAGATTTAGCACAGAAAGTGATCATCAATTTATGAGATGTAAGATATGTTTTAATGCAAAAATATAAAAACATTAACTATTAAAAAAGGTAGTTTTAACAACTAACACTCATAATCTTCCAAAACATTTCAATGAATTTAAATTGACTATGGTGAGATGAACTTTACTAAAAGTGCACTCATCATAAGGTCATAAAATAGGGAAAAAACACTTTCTTAGGTAGAGGAATAAATTTATGTAAATTTGAATTAAATTAGAGCTTGTAAATCATTATAAATATTAACTAACTTTAAAGATGGCTCAGACATGACAAAAATCAATAAGAAACAAAAGAGATATTTTTATTAAAACTGCAAAAAAGATAGTAGGCACAAACAATAACAATTTATCAGTAAAGTTTTTAGTGTGGCAAGATAATGAATGTAGAAAAGAAGAAGTATAAATGCTATCTAGATTTATAAAATCCACAATTATTATCAGTAGCCAAAATAGACTCAATTCCTTTTGCTATTCTAAGCTTATAGGAGTAATTGTTTAAATAATACAAAAATATAATAATGATAATAATGAAAGTTTACCTTTTCATTTCCATTTATAACATAATATTACTTTCAACTGCCTTTAATAACCATAAAAACCACTCCTTACACAAACATATAAATTAAATCAATATATAAGATTAACTGACATTTATTAATTATGGACAAACATTAGAACAACCAATCATCGGCACTTAAGAGTAAATACTATCTATTCCATAGAGTAAATTATTAGCAATAGAAAATTTGATCAACCTTTTCTTGCATGTATAAACTTAGAAATACACCTTAGCTAAAACACTATAGCAATAAAATCAAATATTTACGAAAGTCAAGTACATTACAACACAATCATTTAACTTTCTAATTTCCAGTTATTTGCTTAAACAAGCATAAAGAAAATGAAATATTTTTTTCTACTGCTACTAACTTAGGCTTTAATTAAGGCATTAAATAATATTTACTAATAATTGTACACATAAGGATATTGGAATTCTTGTATATAATGTATAAATGTTAGCATTTTAATTTATTTGTTTAAGAAATAGTGATTATAAAATTAAGAGCATTTGGAATTAATATTATCTTGTATATAGAAATTAGAAAGTTAATCAACTTCGATATTATAATATTCTTGAATTATTTAATATTCATTTCTATTTGTATAATGTCATAGTTGTTTCTATGCGTTTAGACGAGACAAAGGAAAACAGATCATTCGCCCTACAGCTAGTAATTTAAACCCTATAATCACAGATAGCATTTAATGGTAATTTATAGTTTGATTGTTTTATAATGAGTATTTTTTGTAATAAATTTGATAAAACTATAATGTAATTATACAATACATAATTAAAATTTGCATATCAAATAATAGCAGTAATATTTGTTTAACTCATTTAAAGCCAAAAATGTACATATAAACACATATCACATTTAAGGTTAAAATCTCAAAGAAATTTTAATTAAATAATATTGATCAAATGGTGTGCAACTTAGGTTATCTAAAAGAGCTGATTTACGAAAAATATATTTGGGGGGTAATTTGCTTTCATCAAATATTTTTATTCAAATATTTCAAGTAGATATAATTAAATTAGAATTGATCCAAACAACTCATAATTTTGCACTTAGATACACTTTATCCATTACTTTGAGCACTTTTTAGCAGAAACTGTTTATTGAACTTATATGCATACACAATCTTAAGTTTCGACTGTCCTGCAGTCTTCTTCAGAACCATGATATAATGAATAACATAAAATAAAATACATAAATTGGGTATGCAAATATGTACAATAAAATTTTTTTGCTAAAATGTGTTTAAAGTAGTGGATAAATTCCATTTATATAAGATACTAAAGCAAAATAAAGGAAGCGGTGAATTTGGTAATATTTCTGGAAAATTTTGCATTTAATTGATCAACTTCAAAAAGATCCAATCAAGATCTAGTCATTTCACATATTTTATTCAGTTACTTCTCATATTCTAATACCTTTACAAGTTTAATTATATTAATAAAACTATTTTTCTTTATTTTCTATAAAGATTTTAAACGATTTTATTAAATCAAAAATTTTAGCTTCTGTTGTTTTAAATTTAATGCTAAAATACATGGTAGGTTTGTTCCTTTCTAAAATTATTTTTAATATATATCTAGTCTTTTGGGTTTTTTTTTTTGTATTTTATTTTTTCCTCCTAAAATTAATATCTGATATAACATGTGATTAATTATACTTTACTAAATTTCTTTTTTAATTTTTGTTTAATATTATTTATTATTGAAGTTTCCTTAATCCACTTATACTTCAAATGACAGAGAAACATCTTTTGTCCAATTTTCCCCCTGGTGAATTTTTTCATAAGTGTTATACATGAAAATGCATGTAAAACGGTATATTTTATTATAATAAATATTTTGCCTGAACTTTCTGCAAAAAACCCCACAAAATTTAAAATTCCCACTCTAACAATAGACATAATCCCCACCCTGATCAGCCATTATGTGTTGCCAAGACTGTAAAATGTTTAGTGTTTTACAGAATGGAAATTTCCAATGATGCAAAAACCTATTTATTTGTGAATTTATTACAGTTTTAGATTTTTTAAAAAAAAATTACACTATATTTATTAGATATCAACAAATACAAATTCTTAATAACTTATTTTGACTTGAAATACTTTATTTTCAAAAATATAACATTATATTAACAGCTAACATAAACATGGCCTGAAAAAATTTGGAGACTTGCTATGACATAAAGAATCTACTTATATTTTTGAGGAAAAAAATAGATGCAATTTTGCAATAAATATTTAAAAAATTTAAACTTTTAAAACATAATTCATTAGATATTAGAGAAATAAATAATTATTCATTAAAGTTTTTAAAAATATTCAGAAACAAAAAAGATTTAGTTGATTTTATAAGCTGAAAATAATCTTTCTAAAAACAATGATGTACAACATCTGTTTGTTTTGATTTTGGTCTCATTTTTTAATATTTATAGAAACAAAATGTGAATATTTAAAATTTATTTCAGTAATAAACAGGAATATCTATCAAAGGAAATCAAATTTGTTAATTTCTGATAAGTAATAATCATTTTATCATATATTTTACATTGACATAAACTGAAAATAATTTTTTTAGAAACGATGATGTATAAAGTCTTTGTTTTGATTACATTTTCATTTTTTTATATTTACAGAAACAAAATGTGAACATTTAAATTTTATTTTAGTAGTAAACAAGAAAATCTATCAAGTGAAGTTAAATTTGTTACATTCTGATAAGTAATAATCATTTTATCATATATTTTACGTAAACATGTGAGACAAAGAAAAATGTCAGAAATAGCTAAATATGGTAGGGTTAATCATACTTGAGAATTAAATAATAGGCCTTTTATTATAAATACATTTGTATACATAGAGCTTCATTGCAAAATTTTAATTGCAGAAAACTGTCACAATGAAATCTGTAATCTTCCACTTACATTACATCATTTTTACTTCATACAACCTCCAACAAGATGCTAAACTAGGTTTTCTAAGCAAGTTCTTACTTAGTTATTATAGTTTGACATTAATAAAGGAAAATATACATGGAGAATTGATCAAAAATATAATTTACTTTCACAAGAGGCAATGATGATACATGAAAAACTGTAAATCTTAAGTGGGAATCCAAATAAATGTTGAACATATACAGAAAATGATCTGACATTGGATTAATATTATAAGAAAGTTTGTTTAAGTTATATGGAAAATAAGTATGGATCAGGCAAACTGGATTAAAAATCATCAAAAGATTTTTATACTGTGGTAGGATTAAGAATAATTGAAATGGTAGAGCAATTGAGAATAAGGATAATAATAACTTCAATGATTATATCATGAAATATTTAATTAACTAATATTTGTATAACCAAATTAACCACTTTATTTTTTCGTAATATCTTATATAAGTGCAATTTATTCCCTTTACTTTGAACACTTTTTAGCAAAGAACCTTTATTTTACACACGTGTACACAATTTTGTTTCGACTGTGCTGCAGTCTTCTTCAGAGACACTTTTATATTAATGTTTTAAATGTAAAAACAAGTTTTTTTTTACTTTTAAAACATTAAAATAAAAATGGCTCTGAAAAAGACTTCAGGACAGTCAAAATATAAAGTTGTTTTGCTAAAAAATGTTCAAAGTAGAGTTGATAAATTGCATTTATATAATATTTGTAAAATCATATTAAAGATTGCTACAGGATAATGTGTTCAGTTTCCATTTCTACAACTTAGAGATTTTAATTAGCAGATTTAGATTTTTTCCCCAGTTAGTCGAGGTCTATAACTAATCAAACTAACTATTATCGTAAATGGATATTTATCTGTTTTAAGCTAAAGGGTAAAAGAAGGCTAGAACATCACTCAAATCTATCATCACTCAACAATAAGCAAGTCTTTAATAAATATTTACTGTATTTTTTGCTCTGGGAAGAGAAATGGGTCATTCCTGGAAGTACTGCAATACCAGGTCAACCCGTGGTGGAGGCGGAGCAAGCCTCTAACTCTCCACTTAATTCCAAAAATAAGTTTAATATTCTGACCCCCCCCCCATTAGTGAGTGTATCAGATATTAAGCTGATAATAACAGATACTATACTTTGATCTTAGCCAAAAGGTCAAGAAGCGGTAAATATTTAGTGTTTTATAATCACACTTAAAAAAAAAAAACATTTTTCAATGATAATATTTTTCTAATCTAAGAATTTATCTTTATCAACTTTTAAAATGTTTAATTTATGCAGTTTTCATATGAAAATTCTCTAGTAATTTGAATATAATTGTTTTACTAAAAAAATGTTAGTTTTTTTTTAATAATAAAGAAAATTTATTACAATCCTGTGAACGTTTATCTAATCAAAACGGTAATACCTTATTACAAATTTGTCGATATAATCGCCAGTTTTCTAGCAATTAATAAAATAATTGTATATTCAAAAGTTATGTAAAAAATATAAGGAACATTAAAAACTATCTTTTTTTAATAAATTGTGCATTTATTAATATGTTACGTCAATACATTGAAGTTATTATTTTATTACTTTACTGGTGAAAGTTATAAATAAAAAGTATATATATAACAAAACAAAAAAAATCGAATGGTTTGTGTATTGCTGAAGAGACCGTGAGAAGTTCAAATAGGGAAATCACAGAATTGACCTCAATTGATAGATGGTTACCCTCCTCCTCTACAGCTGCCCATACATACGGGTATGTGTGTATACATATTCAATTTATATGACATTATTTTATTATTACATAGCCAAAAATTGACAAAAAAAATCATTATTTAGTATTTTATCTTTACGTTTAGTTCTGGTTTTAATTTTAAGTTGTATTTTTATGCAAGAGAAATATCAGTTATGATACTGTAAATTTTAATTATATGCAGCTACTTAATCGTTCATTGTAGTAAACTTGAAAATACCTATAATGGTATGGGTTTATTGTCGTAAATTTTTGTAACAACAACTGACTGCCATTTCGTAGATTAAAATGCTCATCTTTTAAGTATTATTAGCTATTCTACGAATAGGTTCCTTTGTACATTTATGGTTTTGAAAAGGTATGTGGGACATATAAAATAACTACTATTCTCTGTGATCTAGTTAGACAAAAGTGCTTCTAAGCTATAGCCTGACGAATCAATTGTTCAAGACATTTGAGCAATATTTAATTCATTATCTTCATCCCTATTTTCTTAAGATGTATTATCACATTTATTCCAAAAAACGCAACCATCTATTAACATGTAAAAAGTAGGAATCCTGGTTTTGATTATACAAAACAAAATATACAAATCAAATAGACATGAATATATTTGCATATTTTCCATGCTAGTCATTAATTTAGTTATGTGGCATTTTGTCATGCTGTTTATTACCTTTCATGCAGCAAATTGTTTTTTTTCCAAAGGTATCATCACTTTGTCAAATTATCACTCTTCATTGTAATCTGTCCTTAGACATATTTATCTCAGTAAAAACAATCAAAATGAGATTATTTTTGTTGTGTAAATGTGGATTACCAAAATAGCAAGACGCATATGCCAACCATAAAATATTTTGTTCTAAAATCATTGTTCATTTGGTTTACATATATATTGCAGCAAAGATGCAAAACTGTAGATGATTCATTAAATTCACATTTGTAAACCAAATAAAAAAACATCACATGATCACCAAGAAAGCATAAGAAATGGTGATCATGTGATGTTTATTGGTTTAAAACTAATCATGCCTAATAGGATAGTAGTGACTATGGTTATTAAAAACCAAAGACACCAAAATGTATAAGTACTGAACTGAGTTCAGACCCATATGACTATATAAGCTAATGAGCTTGGATTGAAGATATTAAGGTGTTTTCAGCTTAATACTCATAGTTTTGTAGTGAAGTAGAGATAAAAGATGGCTGCTGGAGGGTTGCATTAGATTCTAAGATCTAGGTGCAGTGCTTTCAGGCACAAGGCTTTTCACTGATGAAGGCCACAAGCCAGAAACTAATCCAGAGATATTGGATGAGTAGGCACTAGGTGGAGATTTTATGTACAAGCCTTCTGGCATCCATTGATTATTCTGGCTTGCACTGAGCAGCAATACGTATAGAGAGTTTTTTCTGTTTTAATAAAAAAAAACATTATTTTATACCTAATGTATGTCTGAAAATTATTGGTGATGGTATTTAAGCATTAATTATATGTCAGACTATTTCTATGTAATATTAAATATTGAATACCTTTAAAAAAATAATAAATTTTATTTAATGTGGAAAGTTAGGTTAAAGATAAGGCAGCCCACTCTTATTTTTATAAAAGTTGCTATCTTGTGTTATGGTTTTAGAGGTCCTCTATTGGCAAAATAAAGATATTGCTTGACCATTATAAATTTCAAGGTGCATTGGATACAGGTTAAAGCCTGCCTTAAAAGTATTTACATATACTTCCTGTGTGCTTAATAAATAATTATAACAATACAATAGTTTATATATTTTCACTATAAAAAACATAATAATAACTCATTGTAAAGTGCAAGATTTGTGAATGTTAATTTGTATAGGAAATAGTGGACTTAAACAGTGGAAAGAACAACAGCTTTATGCTCCCAAATCAAGATGCTTCAGATTGGCCTATATAAGTGGAAAGTTAGGTTAAAGATAAGATGCCACTCTTATCTTTATAAAAGTCATTTTTTGTGTCATGGTTTTAGAGGTCCTTCTATTGGCAAAATAATGATATTGCTTGACTATTATAAATTTTAAGGTGCATATGGTACAGGTTAAAGCCTGTCTTAAAAGTATTTACATAGAATTCCTGTGCACTTAATAAATAATTATAACATAATGTGTTTAAATACATTCAATTTCTAGTAATATCACACAAGTTAGTAAATAACACAATATTTCAAGTGGAATTATTTTCTTTTTTCTTTCAGATATTGCTGTTTTGTGTTTGTGCAAGCACTGAAATATAACCTGGAGCTTTAGATTTGTCAATATTAAATTTGAAGGTAACTATTGCTCAGTTGGTTTGAATATTAACTTAACATTCAATATTCATAAATCAAAGATCTAGATTCAATTTCTATGCTAGTACTGACATTGGTCAGCCCAGCAACATCTGATGAAGAGAGATGAAAAATACCATCCAAAACATTGTGTTATATCCTAACTTGTGTGTTATTACTAACAGTTGAAAGTTTTTGTAAAGTTTACAAACTTTTCTAAAAATATTCAATATTTAATATTAGATGATAAAAATAGTCTAACTTATTATTAATACTTTCATACTTAAAGCAATATTTTTATTTTCCTTTACTTTAGATCATAAATGGTCCATATCTCAGATGTATTCAGTAATTTGGAAAAATAACGACTTGATCACAGTAGAAATAACTTTATAAAGAAATCCATTGTCTTTCCACTTTCTAAATTCAGCCACAATTTTACATCAAGTTTGTGTTTCACTTCTACACTCAGGTCTCTCTACATTACAATAACTCTATTACACATATGTGTTGCAGAATATTCAGTTATTTGCAAAGGAAGTTTTTGGTTTGTCATAACATCAAGGGACATATTTTAGACAAAAAATAATTTATTAAAAAAGTACTGCAATTGTAAAAATATATATAAATTGTGGGCCATTGGTGATTCAAATTGAAACAGATATCATTGTGTATTAATGAGAATTTGATTTTCAAATTAATAGTAAACATTACTGGAAATGGCAGACATGCTATAATCTAACTATAGCACGATTTATTTATACAATGGGATATTAACATTTGTAGAGATAATTTCAGTATTTTGTCTTATATAATTATATAAAATTCAAAGCTACTTAACACTCTACTAGTAATAAATAAAATACAAAACCAGAAAATAACACAATACTAGATAAACATCCAAACTTTCTTCAAATCCTTACCAACCATGGTTTCATCTACTAAACAAATAGATCTTCTCAAGTGAAAATCAAACTAAGGAAGCAACATATACATATAAAATCATTCCCATAATTCATTTCAAAAAATACTTATGAAGACATCTTTTGATATAAAGGGAAGTTGTTTTTGAAATGAATTATGGGAAGGCTTCTTTGTTTTATATACACCTGGATCTTGTTTTATGCGGTAGATAGGTTCCACAGAAAACCCCCATTAAAAAAAATCGCACAAAAATAGACTTAATTTACCATGAAAAATGAGGGATAGGTGCTATAATTTTCAGAATTCGCATAAAAGCAAAGCAATTGAGGAAAAATTACTTTAAAATTCGCATTAAAAAATAAGCAAATAAAGTATGGCTAATAAAAAATTTCAAATATTTGAAAAAAATTAATACAAGACAAACTTTTTTTAATTTTTTTATTACTACAGTACTTAATTTTACATTTTTCATATACACCTGGGTCTTGTTTTATGCTATAGATAAGTTCCTCAGAAAACACGCGCAAATGAAATCGTGCAAAAATAGACATAACTTGCCTTAAAAAAGGGGGGATATGGACTGTGATTTTTCAAAACTTGCATAAAAGCAAAGCACCAACGTAAAATTTACTTTAAAATTCGTGCAAAAAAAAAAATAAGGAAATAAAATATGACTAATAAAAAATTTCAAATTTGAAAAAAATTGATACAAGACAAACTTTTTTTAACTATAATATTTAATTTTATTCAAAACAATATATTTTTATGCATAATTTACAGTAATTTATATTTTTTTATACACATTTTAATTATTATCGCTATTTGCCCATAAACAGGTTCATTTGCAAACTGATAAAAAAATCAGATTCTTCACAAGATGAAATACAACTAGCGCCAACGTCACTCTCATGTTGTGTTAATTAATGGTTTTCTGGTGATAACGTAATTAGTAATTAATCTAACAACTAAAAATTAAATTCTTATTTTTGTTTTAATTTTCAATTTTAATTGTGCCACTGCTATTATTCATCTTTTAAAAATAAACTTGCGGACACTAAATGATTAATAATTGATTAAACGTTCTTTTTTAAAAAGCAAAAACAGAATGTGATTTAAAATGCAAAATTAACACGCACAATGTTTGAACAAATTTACATTATAATCTTGTAAAATTTAATGTGTGTATACATAAAATGTGGAAATCATGATTTTAATTTCATTATTGCATAAAATCTTACTATTATAAAGCACTGAAAATATTGAAATTACTAAGTTGAAAGTTGAATTTCAATAATGTGCTATTACTTTCAATATAACGTGAGTGCGCAAAATTTATTATTTAAAGTAATAGCGCAATATCGGAGTTTGACTTCCGGTGAAACACGAATCATGTAACTTCAAAATTGTGTTAAATAAGTCCGCGTAAAAAGAGACCCAGGTGTATATTTTAATCATTACCACTAGTGTTCGTTTGTAAACTGGTTAGAAATCAGATTCGATGTGATGTGATGTATTGTGGCTTCTCCTTAAACAAAGTCAAGAATCTCTCAGCAATTATGCCCAGAGAAACCTGTTAGCCACTTTATTTTTATTTGTGATGTGATGTACAACTAGTGCCAGTTTCAATCTTGTGTTGTGTTAATGGTTTTCTGTTTCTATATTAAAAAAATGAAATTGCAATCAAAATAAAAAGATTATACATTATTATTAGAAAGATTATTTTCAGTTTATAAAATCTTCATTTTTTATTTTAAAAATCTAAAAGATTATTTATTTTTGTTATATATAACAAAGTACTTTTTTAAAAGTTTAAATTTTTTGAATATTTATTGGATATTTTTATATGTAAGTATAAATCTATTATTATTATTTATTCATTAGTATAAGTAGGGTTATTTACATGGAAACTAAAAATCTAAATACAGCTTCAGGCCATATTCCCATTAGTTGTAATATAACATTATATTTTTGAAAAAAAAAAAGTATTTCAAGTGAAAATAAGTTATTAATAATTTAAATTTCTTGATATCTAATAAATATAGTGAAATATGAAAGATATTAATAAGAAACATAAATCGCATAACTTCAAAATCGCTTTAGAATAATCCGCATAAAACGAGACCCAGGTGTATATGTTGATTCTTTAGTTTGATTTTCACTTGAGAAGGTCTATTTGTTTAGTAGATAAAACCATGATCATGTAGAGATTTTGGGAAAGTTTGGACTTTTATCTAGTATTGTATTGTTTTATAGTTTTTTATTATATATATATACATATAAATTTAATAAGTAAATTTACCGTTAAATTTATATATATATATAATATTTTATAATGGGTATTGTATTTTACACACACACACACACACATATATATATATATATATATAACTTAGTAATTAATATCTGTATTCCAATTATAAACAAATATATATAATTCTTCAAAAAACAATACAATAATTAATACAGTAAATAAAATTTTAAAACAAATATCTACTATACTCCAAATAAATAATACTGGTGAACACTTGTTAATCAGCATAATGAATTTTAAAAAAAGGCAAATAGAATTAAGCATTTAAAAATAATGACATAAATATAAATAAACATAAATCAGCCTCATAGTTTTATACATTTTAACTCACGGTTTTCTTATGTTTTGATCACCATAGGGCAAAATATATTAGTATATTTGGTTAGTATAAAAGTACATTTTAAATGGAAAATAAAAACAACTTTAACACAATTGCTACAAATTAAATTTTTTTGAAAAACTTAATTTATTTAATATCCATTGTCATTATTTGTAACAATATCGTCCACTGTACGATGATGGTCTCTCTACATTAAATTTCATTTATCCAAGCTCTAGCCTTTTTCTTTCTAGAATATACCAGCACACTATCTTATATCATCTATCCATTTCATATGTGGTCTCTGTTTAAGTTTTTCACAATCTCTTGGATTCTATTTAAAACTTTCTCCTTCCGTTTGTTATAATGTCTTCTATCTGTAGTTACACTTTAGCTCCATTTCGACCTCTTAATTCATTCACTGTTATCTGGGATACTTGTTTTCTCTCTTACTCATTTTTGCTCTTTTTGTTATTTTTAACGTATATCTTTCTTCTACTTATTGACTAATCAGAAGTCACTGTATAGTTTTTGTATTATAGATCCAAATCTCAGATCCATAAGTAAGAAATATTAAAACAATTAATACTTGCTATTATTATAATGGTACAATTAGAGCACAATTATATGCAAAATGCTTACTGCTCGTCACCCAGAATGAACTCAGCTTTATGATGTAAGGATAAAAAAAAAAGCTCTTCGTTAAGCATATATGCTTGCTAAAGAATTACATATACAAACGAAGAGAAAATGAACATTAATACATTTAAGAAGTAATTTTTAAATGAATTCCTTTTCCTCTAACTTTAGGTAAGCTCAGCTTGATTTTTACATATTTACGGAAATATTATCGTTATTACATTTTCGTTAAAAAAAAACATTTAAAAATTAAATTATTAATTTAACATTTTATGTTTTATTTTAAAAGAAAATTATCTAATGATGAATAATATCGTTTATTCCTAAACAGCATAATTCTTTGGATCCAATGTCAGAATTCATCCCACTTTATGCAAAGATATATATAATTTTAATATAAAGACATACATAATTTAAACTCTCAAACATTATATATTTTTTCTTAAAATAAATAACTTTTAAATAATATACAAAAGGGAATTAATGTAGCGGGTATATCTATTACATCTTAGTAAAAGTAAAGATTGTAAAATAGAAACTTTTAACTTCCGTGAATGAGTAACGGCACACGAAAAAGATCAAAGACGCCAAGATGTATTTTATTTTAAACCAGCATTCATCAAACAGTTTAGGTCACAAGTCTGACAAGTCATTATTATCACTGATCAATATATATATATTTATATGTCATAGCATCGGCCGGGAAGCGAACCCGCAACTACCGTCTGCAGCCAACTGCTTGCTTGCAAAGAGGCTGCGCTGACCTCTCGGCTAACTAAAATTTGATACTTAAATGTGATAAATATCACTGATTAATATTTATCATATTATAATAAAATAAATGCTAAAGTATCAATTTTTCTAGATATACTCCTTTATCACAACTCTTCGCATAAAAGTACCCTATCGGCCAGTAATAATTGTGTCATAATTGTGGCATAATTCTGCATGCAGTAAATTTGAAACTTTAACTATAAATTGTAAATATTTGGTATTAATTTTTCAGGAAAAAAATATAAATATGAATGTTTAATGTAATATTTATAATTTGCTTTCCGGTAGCAAACTTTATGCACTCACAACTTTCTCGTCAACCACTTCTGATAAATAAATTAAACAAGGCAAAACTCTCAATACAGTAGTGCCACCCTGTGCTAACCAGAGTAATCAATGGATGCCAGAAGGCTTGTGCATAAAATCCCTATCTAATGCCTACTCATCCAATATCCCCAGACTAGTTCTGGCTTGTGGCCTTCGTCAGTGAGGAGCTTTGGATCTGAGAGCACTGCACCTAGATTATAGGATCTAATGCAACCCTCCAGCAACCACCTTTTATCTCTACTTAACTATAAATAAATTAATGATTATTATTAATCATTTCTTAAACTAGATATTATCTCTAACTTAGATATAAATATTGGAGCTCAGTTAAAGATTATCTGTTACAAACTCATGGAATATCTTAAATTTGTTTCTCTTTTTTATATTTTCAGATTACTTAAACCTCCACTCTATCACATTCTAGATAAATATATAAATTAAGTCATCCGCAAAAGACAAATGACCCCAATTTTTAAACAGATTTTAAAATTTCAAATAGTGTTGGATATGACATTCAGAAATATGATAGGAAATATTTAAAACAAATTTTAATTACTGTTTTCAAAACTATCATCTGATCTATTTAGAATTGCCTAAAGAAAGGATATATATATATATATATATATATATATATATATATTTCTATTATATATATATATATATATATATTACATCTGTCTTAAAATATAAATTTTATACATGTAATTAATTATATATATATAATTAGAGGAATTTGAAACCAGATTTTCAAACTTCTTCCAGTTATCCAATTTATCTCATTCAACTAATACACGTGACTGCACACATGTGAGAAAGATAAATGATCTCCAATATACATATTGATTGTTGAACCAGCGCTTATCAGTTGGTCCAGCTTGTCATCTCCCATGACATAATTAATCAATGATCAGTTTATATTATGGTAGCAATTGCTCAAATTTTAATGGACAGGTTTCAATTTTCTCCACCTCCAACTCTTCAGCCATTGAAAATTTGATGAGGGGATGCCAAATCCATTTATGATGCCAATATTATTATAACCCTCTCCCATGTTGACTTTATGTCATTCTGACATATCAGGTATAGGACATTATCCATTTAAATATACACAAGAGAGATGGGCAGGGTACAGGATGAATCTGTAATATATATATATATATATATATATATATATATATAATCCCAATGCATAACGCTATACTGAAATAAATATACAAATATTAAGCAATTAAATCATCCCACATGATTAAGAAATCCAGTACTCTAATGTATTTATATATTAGTTCACAGAGGGCAATACTGGATTTCTTAATCATGTGGGATGATATATATATATATATATATATATATATATATATATATATGATTGTATTCTAAATTGAAGATTGTTAATATTTTTCTGTTAGTAAATGAGTTGGTTCCCTTTTTTAAATATCATCAACATCACTGATTTAGCTGAAATTGATTTTAGACAGTAAACTGCCATTCTGGTAATTTTTTAGACAATAAATGGCTATTCTTTTGAAACTAGTTATCTTGTGCTATTACAATAGTAGTTGTATTGTTCAATGATTTTCACACATACAAAAAAATAAAGATTGACAATTATGAATTAAAATAATATAACAACTATGAATAGCTTGATCAGTTTATTAAAGTAGATAGAAGCATAAAGAATTGAGCTAATAATGGAATTAAACTTAGTACTTCTGGTATATATTAGGCGTTATATATTTCTATCTTATACAAACTTGACTGATAATTAATAGAGTCTTTACATACATAAGGAAGTAAAAAGGTATGCATTTGGAGAAGCACAAGAAGACAATGAAACTGAAATATATGAGTTGTAAACAAACAAATATTCACATTGTTTAGAGAGTTAAGAGTTGAATATTGAAAAAATAATATATGGACAGTTGAGACTTAAAGCGGGTTCTAAAAGACTCTAATTCAGAAGTTATTGGGAGTTGGATTAATTGTAGCTTATGTATAGTAACTAAAATAAATGTACATTTATTGACTCATAAAGAAATGACTAATAATTTTGATGGTAATGTTAGTATTTAATGCAATTAAAAATAAACTGTTAAAAGAAAACTGGAATAGTTAAACAAGAATTTTTGACTTTAGCTCTAATAAAAGTAGCTAAGACTAAAATATTATCTGAAAATACAAAGGAATGCATCTACACCACTTATTATATAATAGTTTGGTGTTACCTATATTAGTGCAGTGATTTAATAGAATACTCTGAGGCTTTTATGCGCACCAATCACACCCCTGCCTAAACTTTTTATGAACTCTTAAATAATAAAGCCAATCAGTTATTTTTTATAAAATTATTTTACTGGAGTCATAATAATAAAAAAAACACTGCTCATTATTCATATTAATATGTGTAATGGATTTTCATTTTATCATCTGTTATGCATTTTTTTGATTTTTAAATAGTGAGTAATTGGAGTTTTTAAATTCCAAAGTAAGAATATGTGACTAAATAATAAAATGTGATGTGATACACTGTGACTTCTCCTTAAACAAAGTCAGGAATCTCTCAGCAGCTATGCTCAGAGAAACCTGTGAGCCACTTTACCTTTCTTTTCCATTGCCCACCCTAAGTTTTCCCATAATCTGCTCCATCCCATTTCCACAAGATAAGCTTTGTCAACTCCATGACATTCATATCTAAATCCCCCTTATCTTTTCCCAAACCAAGCATAAAAAACCAATAACTCACTTTCTGTATAATTACTTTGTTCATATTTAATCTTCCATAACTTCATTATTTGTACCCTTTCTGCTTCCAAGCATTTACATTGAAGTAACAGATGCCTAATATTTTCTATGCCTTCCTTACACAACTTGCAGACTAAATCACCCTTATTTTTCCATTTACGTGTATATTCCTTGGTTGCTAAAGATCCCATTCGAGCCTTAAACAATAAACTACACCTGGGTCTCATTTTACGTGATAGATAGGTTCCTCAGAAAACATGCGCAAATGAAATCGCACAAAAATAGACATAACTTACATTGAAAAAGAGAGGATGTGATCTGTGATTTTTCAAAATTTGCATAAAAGCAAAGCACCAACGTAAAATTACTTTAAAATTTGCGCAAAAAAAAAATAAGGAAATAAAATATGATTAATAAAAAATTTCAAATTTGAAAAAAATTGATACAAAACAAACTTTTTTTAACTATAATATTTAATTTTATTTAAAACAATATATTTTTATGCATAATTTACAGTAATTTATATTTTTTATACATGTTTTAATTATTATCGTTATTTGCTGGTAAACAGGTTCATTTGCAAACTGATAAAAAAATCAGATTCTTCACAAGATGAAATACAACTAGCACTAACGTCACTATCATATTGTGTTAAGTAATGGTTTTCTGGTGACAATGTAATTAGTAATTAATATAGCAACTAAAAATTAAATTCTTATTTTTGCCTTTAATTTTCAATTTTAATTGTGCCACTGCTATTACTCACCTTTTAAAAATAAACTTGCGGACATTAAATGATTAATAATTGATTACATTCTTTTTTAAAAAGCAAAAACAGAATGTGATTTAATATGCAAAATTAACACGCACAATGTTTGAACAAATTTACATTATAATCTTGTAAAATTTAATGTGTGCATACATAAAATGTGGAAATAATGATTTTAATTTCATTATTGCATAAAATCTTACTATTATAAAGCACTGAAAATATTGAAATTACTAAGTTGAAAGTTGAATTCCAATAATGTGCTATTGCTTTCAATATAATGTAAGTGCTCAAAATTTATTATTTAAAGTAATAGCGCATTATCGGAGTTCGACTTCCAGTGAAACACAAATCGCGTAACTTCAAAATCGTGTTAAGTAAGTTCGCGTAAAAAGAGACCCAGGTGTACTTCCCTTACTATTTCAAATCATAAGCACTACATGGTGGTTATTTGAAGATGTAAAATTTCAACCATCATTATTTTTTTTATTTATAATTTTATTTTCACGTAGTAATGTGTTATTACTTACAATTATAAACACATTTCAAATACATCCAGATTTTTACAAAAGAATTAATGTCTTGAGTCATTATATATAAAATAAGAAAATTATTTAATGTAATTTAGAATTTTTTTTTTAATGCTCGATATTCTTAAATATAAAATTAAAACATGTCAAGCTTGATAGTTTAAAAATGATATATATATAATGGAAATTAAACAGTTTTTTTTACATAACAATATTTGTATGCAAATATATATATATATATATATATATATATATATATATATATATATATATATATATTAAATTTTAATGAAATATAGTTTCCTGCCATTAAATAATGCTTGCTATTTATTAAAGGAAATTAAATTCTTATTTATTAATAACATGTTTTTTGGTCCATTTCTTTATAATAAACAACTTGAAATTTTCATACATTTAATAACAAAAACATGCACATACTTATCTATATAATAAAATTAGGCTTTGATTAATGTTTAACTATATACTAATTTAAGAAACAACTGCATTAATATTCAGTCAGTTCACTTATAAATAAGACTAAGTGATTGTTTTACTTGGCGGGCAGTAGGCATCTTCAAGGCATAATTCCAAAAATACTGTCCAGTGATTTTTCATTAGTTCACCTAATGTAGTTATTGATCAGCTTTCATACCCACTTAAATTGAAGCTCACTGTCACACCAAATGTGTTTACGTAAAAAATATTTCAAAAATAGCATTTAATAAAAATGTTTCTTATATAACTCTTATCTACTTCTTCTTTCTCCCTCTATATTTTGCTTCCTTTTATATTTCAATATAAACTTAATTAAAACTCTTTATAAATAAATAAAGATTATTTGCTTAAAGTGTTAATGGAGTGCTAATGAAATTTATATTGAAATAATAAAAATGTTATTTGTACGACAGAACAGATATTATTCTCAAATGTAGGGTTTAACATTTGTAATTCATTTTTTTACTGTTTAATTGAGGATAACTAGCCAGATATCCATGTATGAACAAACATTATTATGATTGTAGTTATATGTGGGCCATTTTCACCATTTAACATTAAATATTAAATGTCTTCAGACAAAATTTTAAACTTTATTAAAATTTTTCCATTGGACAATTAGTAATAGCACTCAATGTTTTGAATAGTATTACTCCCTTCTTCTAAAGTTGCTGCTCTGAACAGTGATAAGATTACCATGGAAATCAAAACTGAGCCATTTTGCCAAAAAAACAAGAGTAAATATAAATTTTGTATACTCATCTATGAGGTTCCTCCTGATTTCTTTATTTCTCCCCCTAAAAACAAAGTTAATTAGTGTAATGTTACACTAAGTTGATGAATGGATTGATTTGTCATTATCATGTAAACAGCTTCTTAGATTTTTTTTTTGTTTTTTTCTCTAGGTTCAAATTGTACTTATTTAGCCTTGAACATTATTACACTTATTATTTAAGTAATACTTTGAGTGCAATTTTAAAATTATAATTTGGCAAAATAAGAGTCATAGATCACACAACTCAATTCTCTTAAACTTGTAAGATATAATCAATGAGGATTGCCAATTCCTCAAGAATCTTTGTGATAAATGCTTATTGAGGAATTGGAAATCCTCATTGATTATATCTTACAAGCTTAAGAGAATTGGGTCATGTGATCTATGACTCTTATATTGACTATTTATTGTCTCTGCCTTAAGTCTTATGCAATATTATATTGCTAAGACTACTAATATATGATATGGCTGAAGATCTGTCAGCCCCATATAGCTATTTGAGTTGGATAGCTGGGTTTGAAGACATGTAGGTGTCTGAAAATGTTAGATTTTTCTCTCAATAGATAACTTCTAGATAAATGCTGGTTTTGGATTGGTATTTTTAGATCTAGTGTCAGAATATACCCTAGCGCCTCTCTGAGGAGTGCTAAAGCACAAAATTATAGTCAGAAGTTTGGGGGGGGTTCCTAACAAAGATATTTTAAATGCTTGCTCTGGCTAAGCATTTATCACAAAGTTTATTGAACAATTGGCAATACTAATTGATTATAATTTTGCAGTTTGTAATGTTATAGTTAACTATTTATTAGTCTGCATTTAGGACAGGTTATATTTACAGGTTAAAGGATATATATATATTATAACGATCAAAATGGAGTCTGTGAACGTATCTGCTGTACGAGGGCGCCATCTAGGCATTTGAACCTAGAAAAATTTATAGAGTAGGCAGATACGTGCAGTTAAGATTCCACTTTATTTAAATATTCAGATCGTTAGCCCAAGTCACTAGCTCAGTGGAGTAGCAGAGATAATAAAATATAAATTTTATATCTTAAATATAAAAGAATAACAGCTACTGCCAGAAATTAACACATAAAAATATTTATTTACGCACATATAAAATAACATTTAAATTTTGAGGAATAAATTCAACATTTTAGATTTTCCTATTAATCTTTAGTTTTACATTTAAGTGAATTACAACCATGAATTTAATATGTATTTAGTGAGTCGATTACGAATAGACTACATAGATCTGCATTTGAAAAGAAAATATTCTTCCCAGATTCAACCTTAGGCAACAAATTTCGCAATCAAACCGGCACCAATCCATCTGATACATTTATGTATTCAATGTAGCATGAAAATACGACAACACAAAATACTATACTGTCAGGAATGTACATCTGAACAGCAAGTAGATTTAGAGAAAACATTGTCTCTCCACCAACAGGAATGTCACATCTGTTGGCGAGTAGAACAATAAACATAAAACTCCATAGGAATGGACTGCGGTCCTTTGCCATCTTACAAACCCATCCATAGGCAAACAGAAGGTGTGTGGCATATATATATATAATCCTGCCCATAGTGGATCTCATACTACATCTACAATTACACAAATATATCCAATCCATTGAACCAATTCAACTACGAAATGAATAACCTAAGATTACCCTCCCTTAATATAACTTTACAAAACTATATAGCCATTCACGCCCGACTTAAATTTAACATTTAAATATGTTTGCACAGATTATTTTTATACAATTTGTTTTATAATGTCGAGTATAGATCGGCTGCACAGATTTCACGATCAAAAACATTCCAAATTAAACACAACCGATCAAAATACAAAGTCAATCGATAACGTCAATTGTTGAGGGAATACAGGAGACCCTTTGGTGTTCATCATAAGACACTGCAGTGACATTGTTGACTTATATATTCTAATCGACTGTGGAAACCACAACATAATCAACCGCTAACAAATCTATGCAACGTCTATACCCAACTTAAAGGTAATGCATTTAATAATTTCTACAATAAATATTACTACAAATAAAAATAATAAAATGGAAATGATTTTAGCAAAACTTAACTATATAAATTTAAACAATCAATTATTAATTTGAAAATCAAATAAGAGTTCATTTTAAAATTTAAATTAGCTGAATCTTTAAAAAAAAACAATGATGAAAGTTCTTAATTACTTTTTTTGTTGTTGTTAATTTGTAAAGTTCATAGCTCACGGTAGAAGAGTCCAGGTTTCTGCTTTTAATTCCTGAAATGCCTCCATTGGAAGATAATGTTCTGGAGATGGCAATGGCTGGTTCCAGGTATCACAGTCTTTTCATTTTTTTTTTATAGAGAGTGTGGTATGTGCGTCCTACCACATCTCTCAAACACAAAATGCTGGAACTGTCAGAAAAAAACTGTATTTCCCTTTTTATATTATCCACACAGATTCAATCAACAAAATGTCACTAATCCATCACTTTCATTAGGGTCCGAGCCAAGGCTTAGTGCTTCCATTGGTCAAGCTAATTTCTCTTTATTTTTTATCTATCTTTCATCAGATCATTTTAATTATACAAGAGCCCAAGGCTAGCTTGCTTTTCAAACAATTTATAAACAATCATTTCCATTTACAGATTACAAGAATTAATTAATACCTGTTTTTATTTTTAAATCTTGTACTTTTTTTTTATAAAAAAGTACGTTCAAATACTTATTTATTTGTTTTTTTTTTTAAAAAAATATTTTTAAAGTTTGGCATCTGTGTGAATGTATATACGTTTAATAAACATTTTAATTTTAGTGTTTAGTTTTTTACTTTTATTTGCGAACTTTTAAGTTTTTATTTTAAATTAATGTAACGACATATTTATATATCGTTACAATATATATATATATTGTAACGGGCACATATGCCATTACATTATTTTTTTATTATTAGTAAACATGAAAAAAATAAAAGTTCACCAATAAAAGCTTCTTTTTTTTAAGAATTAAAAATTGGAAATTAAAAAAATCAACTTAAACTCGTATATATATATATATATAAAATCGCACAGATAAAAAAAAATTATTAAAATAAAACTTTATTAAAAATAGAAAAACTAAATCTTTCAACAAAAAGATTTAGAGATAAAAATATATCTTTAAGTTTGGAAAACACATTAATTAATCAGAAAATGGAAATGATTGTTTTAATTAGTTAAATATAAAGTAGCCTTTGGGCATTTAAAATGTATAAGCAAAGATGAGATAGGAGAGAAAAACAATGGAATCGGACCTTAGTGAAAAGACCATCTCATCGTCATGATGTAATGTCCACTGGATCTGAAAGGCTACTATAAAAAGTGAGTGAAGAAAATTAGAGGGGGAGATATATGACAGCAGTGGTGATATGAATTAGTGCGGAGTTGAAGGAGAAGGGATTGAAAAGATGCACTCTTCAATCCCTTCAGTTCTGCTAAGAAAGAAAGAGAAATGACCAATCGTTTTCTACATTGAGGACCAGCTAAAGTAAAAGACCTTGGGGTGAATCAATAAAATGGCCAACAGGATACCGGTCTCGCCAGGATGTCAGGACAATTAATACTGGAACCCAAATAGCAATGGTTTAAAGATGAACTTTTCTAAATGTAAGAAATATATATAATTAAAGAACATTTCTAAACAATAAGAACTTTAATTCTAAAACTTGTTCCGTATTTAAATAATTGCAATAGAATCCTATCTGACCAACTTTATTTACTAATAAGTAATTTTAATTTGATATATTTCTTTTGTAAAATCATTACCATTTATTTATTTTTTTGTTCTTTTAAGTTTTTTATTATGATTTCTGTTTTTTGTTAAATTAAATTATATGAATGTTAAACATAAGTCGGGAGTGAATGGCTATATACATTTGTAAAGTTATATTAGGGGAGGGTAATCTTAGGTTATTTGTTTCGTAGTTAAATTAGGTCAATGGATTAGATATATTGGTGTAATTAGTAGATGTAGTATGAGATTCGCTACGGGCATAATCACTTTATATGCCGCACACTTCCTTTTTGCCTATGGAATGTGATTGTAAGTTGGCAAAATGACCGCAGTCCTTTCCTATGGAGTTTTTTTATATTGCTCTTCTCATCAGATAGATGTAGTATTCCTATCTGATGAGAGGCAATTTCTTTTCTTAACCTATTTTGTGCTGCTGTATTCATGTTACATTGAATGCATCGTTATATCAGATGGATTGATGTTGGTTTAACTGCGAACTTTTGGCCTAAGGTTAAATAAGGATAGAATATTTTCTTTTCAAATGCAAATCTACATAGTCTATTCATACTTGACACTCTAAATAAAAATGCATTAAATTTAAGTTGGGTATAGATGCTTGCATGGATTCGTTATCGGATAATTATGTTTTTGGTTTTCATATTTGATCAAAATATATAGACATTCGGTAAATAATGATACCTTATGGTGAGTATCTAAAATGTATTTATTCGGATGTCTTTTAAGTTATTGGCATCAATGCGACATCTTATGATGAATGCGACTGGGTTTCATATAAATTTCCCTCTGCAATTCCACCAATGATTTTATATTTTGATCGTTTATGTTTATTTTGAAATGTTTTTAACCATGTAAAATATGTAAACGATCTATATTCAACATTATAAAACAAACTTTTATAAATCCATTTGTGTGAACTTATAAAAATTAAAATGTAAATTAAAATCTAAAATCAAAGTTAAAAATGTAAGTTAAATTTTAAAATGTAAAACTGATACTAAAATAATTTTAAATATTATACATGTGCGTAAATAAATGTTTGTGTGTTAATTTCTGGCAGTGGTTTCCTTTAATTTGAAAATGTTTTTAGATAAGAATTATTTTATTATCTCTGCGTTTCCACTGAGCTAGTGACAATGGGCTAATGACCGGAATCAACCAAAATATATAATATATATATATATTTATTTAACTTACGTATCTGCCTACTATATAAATTTTCTAGGTTCAAATGCCTAATGGCGCCCTGTAGTGCAGTTTATGTTAAGCTCTTTTTCCGGTTCATTATAATATATATATATATATTGTAAGGTATTAATTGGAAACCCAAGAAAGATCCCAACTATTCCCCCCAAAAAGTAGATATTTTTTTGTTTGTGTTTGTTTTAATCAGCTATATATATTTTTGATTGAAAATCACTGATAGAATACAAAAAATAAAATGAACTTTGAGATGAAATTTCAGCTATATATTAGCAATCAACTTCTGGCTATGTGTGTGGGCCTATATACATTTGTGGACAGTCCAACATAGATGTTTTCATACAAGTCAAGAAGATTAATTAATATTTTAAGTTTTAATTCTTTGTAATTGCATGTTTTTTTTAAAAAAAATTGTATATTATTTCTATTTTTGTATGTTAATATTTTAGAAAAAAAAAGGAGAAAGAGGGAAAGAAAGAGAGAAACTCATTAGCTAATGTAAAATCAAAAAAGATAGCTAATGATTGTTTTTGACCACCAAACTAGTCAGCTACTAATTAATCATAAGTTGACAGTTCCAAGATAAGAATACTTCACATGACCCAAGTAGATAGTAGATACTTAAATCGCATATTACCATCAGAAGGCTAGTGTCATTAAGGAACCAATGACATCAGTAATACAAAATGAATAAAAACCAGAGAGAAGCTGAAATAGGCATCATTATAGGTTTTTTGAACTGGTATTGCCTACTCACTGTGGATAAAATTTAAAAAAATACGCAGTGCTAAATGCTAGATTGCTTTGTTCCAAAGGGTTGGAAGCCTTGGGAGTTTAGGCACATCTTAATGGGAGACTAGAGAAACACATCCAAGCCCGAACATGTAAAAAGTGTTTGCTACCATGTCTACAATGCCTCATATCTCCATTCAATTAGGAAAAGTAAATATGAGAAGAAGAGAAATGCTGATGAAAGCCTACTCTGATTCAAATTCAGGATTGTCTGTGATTAAGTTTAGACATTAACTAATTTATATCTACAATATAAATTTGCTATCATCGTAACAATGATTTTAAAAATAGTAACCAAGCTACTTTGAAGGAAATCTGCATGTAATAATTAATTTAGATCAAGTAGTGCGTTTATCTGAAATGGATGGCGTCAAAGTTGTGAGTGGAGGAAGTTTGACAATGGTAAATGAAAATGTAGCAATTTACTCTAGATAAATACTTTGCATATAATAAAGATGTATATGAGAGATTGTGACCTGGGCCAACTGATGAGTGCTGGTTCAGCACGAAATGCATCTTGGGGGTCATTTGTCTTTTATTATATCTTTATTTATATGTATTTAAAAATTATGGGGAAATATGGAGATGTTTATTATATCTGTAATAATTAATGTGTGATTTCAAAGACATTTTGTGCTCTTTTTCTTATTGGTTGTCATTATTCAAGAAGTTCCTGTGTAATAATTAGCATGATAATCAATGTGTCATCTATACATATACTTGTCTATAGTGCATACTTAAAAGCTAATTAACTGTTCTTCACAAGAGAAGGAATCCAATAAATCAGGTAATATACAAACAAATTTTATTATTAATTATTGACATTTCATTTTTTAATTCTTTCTTTCTCTCTCGCCCATCAAATAACAAATTAGATCTTAGCGATTAAGGATTTTGTTATTACTAAATATTATGTTAAATATTTATGCTATTTTTTTCTCGTATCTTCAAATGTTTTATCTTTCAAATGTTTTATTTATGGGGAACATTTAAACTCTAGATGATGTGTGTGTGTGTACATAGATGCATGCCAGTAGTGGACAGGCCTAAAATAAAACGATAAAGAGGTTTATAAAATTAAAATAGTAACTAGATGAGAAATTTTTTAGTATTGATTTACTAAAGGCAGAAATTAGGCAGAGCTATGAATGGATACATATTAATTATGTTATAGTTACATTACAATATAATTGACAAGATGGGGTGTGTATTGGCATTTTTTTGATTTTGTTTATTCTATGAATGTCACAAGTGACCAAATTATTTACCTAAGTGAAGCAAAACATTTAAATACCATAACTAAAAGATGCGTGATGTTTTTCATTTTTCCTCTTATTATTATTAATCATTAAATGTTTAGTAATTCTATAATTAATTTTAGCATAATTAATTGTTTTGGGGATGTACACATTATTTTGTAATGTTGGAATAAAACATGAATCAGATGTAGAAATTAAACTACGAATATGTGTTTATTTATCAATTCCAAAAACTCCTTATAAATGTGGCTGCTAAATCACCATCAGATAAAAATACACTATGAATCACAGTAAAAATAGGAAAAGGATACTTAAAGTTATGTTATATAAAATATTGGTCATAGAGATATGTATATGGTATTTATGATAATCCCCTAGTGGCTGAATATGTATTTAAGGTCAAGTTCTTTTTTTATGTCTTTGAAGAAGTATGAGAGTAGTATCAAAAGAAATTATTTATAGAGAAGGTATATATGTACAGAATAACAATGCATATGATTTATTTTGCATTTTTTATGAGCTAGCTTAATGGTTGAGCTCCCATTGATGGGCAAAGTGACTCTAAGACTCGAAGCTGATCTTATAAAAGTGGGAACTAGATGATGTTACAAGGGATGAATATTAATCATCCCATCCCAAATAATAAGACACAAACAGTTAGTTATAGCTACATGGTAATTGATTAGGTATTTGTGTATAGATGCTACGGACCTTTATGTTCAAATGATGGAAACCTTGGTATCTTCAAAAGATACAATATCAACTGCTTGATATTTATTGTGTTTCCATACCATTACAATAAGGTTGGCTACTCAACTTGGGATGATGATGATTATTGGACATCAACCCAAGTTCATTGTGGGTGAACTCTGTACACCCACTCCTGTACCAATACCAATATATATATATATATATATATATATATATATATATATATATATATATATATATATATATATATTTAATGGTAAAAGAAATATTATATTTCAAATTCTTTAGTAGTGCTTTCAATTACGTAGTAATCCTCATCAGCTTTAACTGAATTTCATATTTTTATTTTATTTTAATGTTACATAAATTTCCATAAGCTGTGTATTGCTGTATTTTCAACTTGCCTATTAATAACATCATCTTTATATTTATCTATTAAAATTGCTTTTTTAATTTTTCTTTTTTTATGATTCTTTTCTTCCACTAATATTTTTATTTCATTAATATTAAATGTAAACCTATAATTACTAGTTTTTTCATGGTCAAAGAATACTGAAGCTGTATTAAATTGACTATTTACATTATTTTTAATCAGATTATATAATAATTGATGCTCCTTCAATCTTTTTTCCACAGAACATTTTGATTCACTGATATATAATTTTTTACGTCCACATGAAATCTGATAATTTATATTACTTCTTTGCAATTTAGGAATTATATTCTTAGAATTATTAATCAATTGATTAACATTCAGAGAAACACAAAATGAAATATTATACTTTTCTTTAAATATATTCTTAATTAATTTAGATTGCATGTTATTTATAAATGGCATAGATATTCATTTGTCATTATCTAAGGTAACATTGCAAACCCTCTTCTTATTATTAAATGAATTTACTGTACACAATATTTTGTTTTTATCATAACCAACCTTTAAAAGTTCTTTAGCAAAGAGTTCAATATTTAAAATTTTATCACTCTTATATTTTCATAATTTATCATTGTGATGCAAAAACACTACAGAATGTATGGAGTATTATTATTGGTAGCATTGCTGAAACGTGGAGGATAGAATGATCTGGAAGCAGTTAATTCATTGCCTATCTGTCCGAAACAATGGATCTGTTGAAATAATGATGATATTAGTCTCTAAGTATTTTCTGCTTCATTATTATTCATTGTTACCGAGTTCTGTTATTTTTTATTTCCAACAATTACATTTATTTATATATACATAGTTTTCACTGTCTTTATATGAATTTGTAATAATCTAACAAACAACACATGATCACCATTTTTAAGATCTAAGATCCAAAAATCTAGGTGCAGTGCTCTCAGATCCAAGGCTCCTCACTGATGAAAGCCACAAGCCAGAAACTAGTCTGGGGATATTGGATAAATAGGCACTAGATGGGGATTTTATGCACAAGCCTTCTGGCATCCATTGATTACTCTGGCTTGCAGTGAGTGGCAATACTGTATGGAGAGTTTTGTCTGTTTTGATTTGTAATAATACATATATAAGCTAAATTATTATCGTTAATACACAAATATTACCTTCTGCTTTTCTATATACATGTATAATATGAAATGAAGTAAAATAAAACAATGACGTAATATTAAAAACTCACTGAACATTTGTTTCAATATTTCATTTTTTATATGATTTAAATTAATTTATTCTCTTTTGATACAATTGTTATTTTAATCTTTTATTCAGAATTAATGCTTTTGATTTTTATTTAAGTGAATATTGTTATTAATTTATTTGTTAAATAATGATTTTATATTTTATAACTATTTATGAAATGATTTATTGAAATAATATTAAGAGAAAAAAAAAACAAATTGAAAATATTAATTCTAAAAAATGGTAAAAACAATTGTATTAATGCAAGGAAAAATAAATTTATATTTCATCGACGTTTAATTTATATCATATAAAAATGTAATAATATTTAATTATAAATTTATTTAAACGCACATTGATTACATAAGTAATATTTACTAAGGCTGTAACCTCAAGAATGTGCGCGTAAAAATGCGATAGTATGGATCTCTACAGGTCTTTGCCATAAGCGTACGTTTTGGAAGAAAAGAGGGGAACGCTTCTTTACTTCAACCTACTTTCTATATAAATAGGTGAAGCTGAAGCGGTTCGATCTGAGAGTGTGAAGCTATTCAATACTTCACTGATTAAGTCCACATTTCTTATTACACAATAATATAAGCATTGATGGTGGTCAGCACAGCCACCTTACAAGCAGTAGTCCCGGGTTAGCATCTTCGCTTCCCGACCAATGCTAATAAATATTTTATTTTGTTTTCTAAATAATATATATATATAATTAAAAATGGAGAAGAAATAACCAAAGACTGTCTTTCAAGACTTACCTTATGAAGTATGGTACTATATATTCTTGCATGTATGTACATATTAAAATATCAAAACATTTTTCTTGGAGACTTTAGTGTATACATTGGTACAAATAGTAAATATGGAATAAAACTTGTTGGAAATAATAGGATTGATGTAATGGATTTAAATAATCTTTTGGTATAAAATTTTTGCACTATAGATGGAATAGCTATCACCAATATTTTGTGTAGACAAAAAAAAATATAAATGCGTCCACAATCAGAACAATAACATGTAATAGATTACATTATAGTTAGGAGTTAGAGTAAAAGAAAAGTTTATATTATGCAAACATTTATGAGTACATATTGTTGGGCAACAATAGATTAGTATGCTCCAATGTTAAAATGATAGATGTATTTAAAGATCTTATTCCCATCAAATTCACAAGAAAATGGATGTTTCTTTTTTAGAAGGTTCTACTGTATATTCTCAATTTCAACAGTTATTAAACCCTAAAATTGCTAATATGGATCTATAGAATTGTCATAATACTGAAGCATATAATTCTTTTAAGGTGTGTGTTGCAGATACAAATAAATCTATTTTCAGATTCACCAAAAAGAATTATGACTGATTTCCTGGCATTGATCCATTATTAATAATTTGATTAAAAGAAAACAAGGGTCATTTTTTGCTTGGAAGAATAATAAATTAAAAGGAGAATTTCATATTCAATATAAAGAACTGAAGGCAGCAGTTCAATGATGGAACAAGAAGGCTCAAAAATATTTGGTTGACTAAAAGTACAAAGGCTGAACATGGGCTCTCCAAATCTTTTTTTGATGCACTGAAAGCTATATATAAATATATAAAATAGTATCTCATTCCTTCTAAACCAAGAAAGAGCCCTTACTTATAACATAACAATGGTACTTTAAATAAATGAGAAAGGTATTTTAATCACCATCTGAATGATGAGTCATTAAATGAGAGAATGAATTTTAATAATATATTTATTTTATTTACTCATATAGATTTAATTATAAATTTATTAAACACACATTGATTACATAAGTAATATTTACCAAGGCTGTAACCTCGAGAATATGCATGTAAAATGTGATAGTAGTGACCTCTACAGGTGTTTAACCACAAGCTTATGCTATGGAAGAAAAGAGGGGAATCCCTAGGAGGGGAACCCTTCTTTACTTCAACCTCTTTTCTTCCATAGTGTAAGCTTGTGGTTAAACACCTGTAGAGGTCCCTCATATAGATTTAGTAAAATGCAAACTTTTCAGTTTCTTGTAATCTTAAAAAAGAAAAGTCTGCCTTTCCTAATGAAATACCAGGAAAAGTTTAAAAATTTGGTGGTATATGTTATTTTCAAAACTATTGTGTTTTTTTTTTTGTTTTTGAAATATGTGAACCTTAAAGTTATGTTACCTGATCTTAAGAATACTTTTATTGTTACAGCTTTTAAAAATAGTGATATGGATAAAATTACATTAAATATTATGGAATATCTCAGCAAAAGTACTTTTAAGAATTTTAAAACAGTGACAAACTTTCCATCAGTAGCACCGTCCAGTGCAAGCCATTGTAATGAATGGATGGAAGAAGGTTTGTGAATAAAATCACTATTTAATTCCTACTCATTCACTATCCTCAGACATTAGATTCTAAGACCTAGGTGCAGTGCTATCAGATCCAAAATTTCTCACAGATTAAATCCATAATCTAGAAAGTAATTTGGGTGTTTTGGATGAATAGGAACTAGATAGAGATTTTATGCAAAAAACTTCTTGCATCTATTGAGTACTAAGGTCTTCATGGGACTGCACTACTGTATGGACAGTTTCTCACTGGTTTAATAGCTTGCAAAAACATAGGAAATGGTGATCATGTGATGTTTTAATAATTTTGTTGAATGGGTTGTTTCCAATCATAGATGAGGGATTACCAATGACAGTATAGTTTTAGAGAACCATTATACTCCTGATTTTTATTGCTAGATAAATGCAAGAAGTATCAGAACCAAAAGAGAAATGTTTATTACTAGTATTAAGAATCAGTTAATGGGTCATATTTATGACATTGTTTAAAATCAGTTGATTATCCACCAAAATTTATTTGTATTATACAGTTTCTACATAATGGAATAATAAAAATGTTTTATTGCAAGTATGAATTTTGAGACATTTCAAATAAAAACAGGCATTAACAAAGATGTGTATTTGCTGTAACATGGTTTTCTTTGTTTCTGGTAGTCGAGATACTGAGGATCCATAACTATTAACTCTTTGCATGATCATTGCATCTTAAACCAAGATGGCTTCAAATCACTCTAATTCTGTCATTTGCAATGCTACTGTTAAGATTTTGCATTATTTTTAAAGGTTAAAAAAGTTCCGTAAGATGCTACCCTCTCTTGAATTATTTTACAAGTAAAAAAATCAATAAAACTGACATTAGAGGTCTAATAAAAGAAGAAGGCAGACCTTTCTTGAAACTGATTGGCTATTAGCTTATGACAACAAAGAAAATGGATTGTCAATAACTAAGCATTACAGTTTCTTTTCTTTCATTTTGAAAATGTTAAACGAATGTTTTAGACTATTTTAAAATTATTTTTTGACAAATTATAAATTACGTTGATAAAACATGATAAAAATAAAATTATTTTAAAAAATAGTTAAGACTTTAGCAAAAATTATTTACTTTTCTGCAATGTAAAATTGGGAAAGAAATCACTGATGTCAATAAAACTTTTTGGTTGGTGAGTAACGTTCATTATAGATTTGCCATTATTGAATATTTTTATAATTATAAATAAATTTTTTTTTTGAAAAAACTTTTGTTCACTTTCATAACTTGACAAATTATTAATATACTTTTTACAAATGAAACTAAAGTGAATATAATATTAAAAGATGGATATATTTTGATGCTTGAGTTTGTGAGTTGACCAATTAAAAGTTTAGACTTTTACCTCACTCAGCCAATAAAATAATCAGCACTTGATTGGTTAATTGTAGAACATTTTTCTACGTAGCCATTTTTAAAAACATCTTTTTTATATTATCCTTATAATTGTTGATATTGAAATTATTTATATTACTTAAATATATAATATGATTAAGAGGTTGTGTTGGGTAATTGTGCTTCATCTTAGATATTTCAATAGTAGCAATTATTTTGTATTGCTTTATTTAAAATCTACAATTAAGACCTCCCAATTTGCAAATATATGCAATTTATGCACTAATCCTAATGAAAAATATTATAATCAAAAATGTATGTTTGTATATGAGCAATCTAGTTGCAGATTAATACAATACCGTTGCTAAATAATTATACAAAAAAATGAGTCTTCTAGAAGAGGTACCAATTTTCTTGTAAGAAATAGAACAGAGAAAGTATTTTAACCTAGACTTATAAAATGGAGTAATTAAAATATATTTTTTAAATTTTATTTCATGTTCATTAATATATATATATATATATATATATATATATATATATATATATATATATATATATAGTAATGGTATACATATGCCATTACATTATTTTAACATTGAAATATAATGGGGAAAATAATCTTAAATAAATCATTTATTAAAAACTAAAAGCCAAAATTAAAAAGAGTTATGTTTAACACACACACACGTGTATATATATATATTGTGCCCTTTTCTATAGGTTGGTAATAGTTCATAACAATCAATTACTAAAAATTTTAAATTTAGAATATGTTCTTTTAATATGGTAATTGTATTAAGTCAATTATATCTTTAAAGTACAATTTGAAGCTAAAGAGAATATGTAGTATATAAAATCATTTAAAAATAGTTATGTAAAACTTAAAATATTGTTTCATATGGTTGTAAAAGCTGGCCATATTAAATAACTCAGCTATAAATATTAAAAGTATATTTAAAAATTCGATTTTAATAGTTTAAAACTTATAGTTAATAAATGCTATGTTTAAATTTGTAATCATATTTAATAATCAAAATTAATATAGTATATTTTTAAAATAAACTTTATGATGGTGAAAATTATATCTAATTTTATATTTTCTAAATTGTTCTTCCAAATTTTTTATAATTATTTTATATAATATAATAAGTGTATCAATTATATAAATCTAGGCAGAGAAATAGATTAAAAATCATCTGTCAAAGTTATTAATCATGTGACTTTTAATGTATACTTTCACACACACGCTTGTTTGAATTAATAACAAAGTTAAAATATTTTAAAAGTTATATTATAGAATTGGATAGAATTATTGCCTATCATAAAAGCAAATAATAATAAATATTAAGTTAACTGTCGTTATTGCATATTTAAATGATGTAATAAAGACAAATAGAGTTAATAAAAAAAAAAAATATTTTATTTAAATAAAAATAGATAAATGGTATAAGTTATTAAATGTTATTTTAAAAGTTATTTTAAAAGATTAAATAGTTTTAATAAAATAATAATTTATTTAAAAGTAATATTTTAAATAATATTTTAAGTTCATTACGTCACAATTTCTAATTTTGAAATTCAATTCTACTATAAACTAAAAATATGTAAATTTGTTCTCAGGCTAAAGTAAGAATTAACCAATAGGAATAGGCATTCTTACAGACTATAAATATCATCGTAACTAAGTTATCAGGGGAGATTAATAATGTATTGAAACAAGAGAAAGGTAAATTATAGCTATCAAAGAGATAGTATTTTAAAATTATTATTTTAGTCAATTTTAGCGCTCTCTCATAATTTATTTGCAAAAACTAATTAATATTTTAAAAGTAACTTGAAAAAAAAAAGAGAGTGTAAACTAAAAAAATATTTAAATAATTTCATTTAACATGCTTTGTTAAATTTTTTAAAGTTCCTTTATCAGTCATATTTTATCTAAAAGTTTAACCTAGACTACGCAATAAAAAATGGATGTACTACTAAGTAAAATGGATATAATTTGTAATGCTAAAAAAATATTTAAAATATTTGTTAATACAGCTTTATTAATGCATAACCGAAGAACAATTTTGGTACATAAAAACCACAGCTCGGACATCATACAGAGTCTAATGAGAAATTGGAGACGCATTATTATTTATAAGCTTGTCCAAGATTTATTTTTAAATAGTAATAAGACAGTTATATTTCATGAATTATTTTATAGAATATTATATTCAAAGGAATAAAATGTTATATACTTTCTGAAGGTAACATTTTAAAAAAAAATATTTTCAAGAATTAAAGAAAGAACCCAGGAGAATATGTTACAGAAGCGTTTTTGATATTAAAATATCCATTCTTTGAATTATTTAAAATGTATTTAGAAAAGATTTGTTCAAAAGTTTTTTATTTTTATTTTTAAAAGAGATTATAAAAAAATACCAAACAAAAGTTTAAATGTATCAAGAAGGAAACATATATAAAAAGTGAATACATAGTTGAATAAAAAATGGATCCATGGAAATACAAATAGTACTTAAAAGTTTATCGAATATTTTTAAAGTTAAATTAGATGGATTGATGCATCGGATACGCGGAGAATATTGGTAGAGAAGATTAAGAAGCTTCACGGGATTAATTAATATTATGATTTAATAATTACCATCTTAAATACTAAAACCAAGGATTATTTTCTATAAATTTTACTAAATGGATTAATAATTATTTTTACTTTAAACTTTAACGCACTTGGAGAACATTTTTTAAAAACTCTAGAGAAAATAATAAACATTTTGGACTTATCAGGAACTATCATCAAGAAAATATGTAATTATAGTTTTGATTCCTTTTAATTTGTTAACCTAGTTTAAATCTAAATTTTTATATAAGATTAGGAAAAACATAAAAACATTAATTTATTAATATTAAAATTTTATAATATAACAATCTAATAATTTAGCTAAAAATATTTTAATATAAAGTGTATGGGTGTGAATTTTTTATATATCTGCAATGCTCAAGTGGATAAAGGAAGTCTACTGAACACGATGACTAGATAAAGGTTATTGGTAATAATAATAACTATTGATAATTTATAATGTATATATTTTTTTGTTTTCTTTAGATCATCCATAAATTGGAAGAATGAAGTGTAAAAGTTCTTTTTTACTTATATGTATCGCATTTATACAACATTTTAAAAAACATTATGAGATAGGATTGATTTGAAAATATGCATACGATGAGTATTTTTTTTTTATTAGTGATATAATCCAACATAACAAATAATTATATGATTCTTTTAAAATTTTCATGTTATTCGATATTCAAATATTGTCTAAGTAGATTGTACATGATTAGACATATAGAATAATGAAGTAAGCAGACTTTTCTTATGGAATCATAAGATTGTTTAACTATTAATGAATTTTATTTATTATTTTTGTAAATGCAGATAGTTATTTATCGATGTAAGATGTGGAAAATCTTGAGAAATAATGTTGAGATAGTGGCTTGGAAGTACTTAGTAAACAGGAAACCAAGATGATGTTTTAAGAAATAGGATGTTATAAGGAATGGAAATAATATTTAGTCTTTATGTGAATATCAGCATAGTTAACAAAGCCCTATGATTGATACACATTTTATTTGGACAGTGTTTATATTTCTTTAAATATTGGATGTTCTAATAAAGCTGAAAAAATAGCTTTAACATTGTCCCTGTACTAGAGGATATTAGGCAGGTAAATGTCATACCTCTTCGCACTGTGCCATGATTTTGAGATATGTTAAGAATAATACTCTAGCTTTCTTCCTTAATCCTATGCATCTGTTTCCGCAATCTTTATTTCATGTAACTGCATCATTTAGTAAGATGTTTAAGAGAAATGATAAATAATTTAGAACTTAGGTTATGTTATCGTTTTGTATAAGATTGGTTTATTTGCTTAGAAGGAATAGGACATTATAACTTAAAATTGAAGATCCAAAGTATCCTAAGGAAAGAAAAGAATCATAGAATATATTTTGAATTTTATTTTGGAAATGAAATATAATTTTTTTTTAAAATAAGGTATCTAAACAAAGATATTTTCTTTAAAGTGATAATAATTTTTAAATGCTTTAGTATTATTTTTTTTTAAGACAAAATAAGTATTGCATATTTTTAAAATACAATAGTACAAAGTAAATTATGTAAACAATATGCATAGTATATTTTTTGTTTATTGATTAACAGAAATATATTGATGATTACACTTATATCATACTAAAGTAAGGCTTAAAGAAGAATATATTATGATTAGTAAACATTGTGTGATAAACACTAAAATCTAGTACTGAATTTTGGATAATATTCTGTGTAACATCTTTGACTTTTCCAGATGAAATTTTTTAATATTGTGAGAAATCCATACTCATTATAAAATTTTGTTTTCTATAGAATGTTTTTCTAGGTATGAATTTTTTAAAATAAGATAGTTTAACAATATTAAGGATAAAATGCTGTTGATAATAAAGTAAATAAATATATTTGTAATAAGTTAACCATAATGAGAAACCAAATAATAACATTTTTTAAACATTGTCCTAAATCTAAATAAAGATATAATTGAAATATAAATTATTTTGTTTATAACCTGGTAGATCAAACTGTAAAGTAAAAAGGTTAAGGATATCCACTGTAAATAGTGTAAATAAATTGTTTATTTATTTGTTGTTAGTAATAAACTTTGTTAATTTTTGTTATTTTCCAAAAATTTTGTGTCCGAGTTATTTATTTCTCCACATCGCTGCATGAAATCACGATATATGCATAATAATTGAAACAAATATATAATTTTGCACAAAAGATAAATAGAGAATTATTTTAAGAATTTTAAATATTTTATTGGTATTCATTATATTTAAATAATTATAATTTTACATTGTTTTCTTGGTCATAAATCAGTTATCACAATAATATATTGAATTATATGCTATCAGTTGCCACACATCCTTTGTTTATCAGATTATCATATGCTACCACATATTTATTATATCATTACATGAAGCTATAATGTCATATTATATTATTTCATTATTTTATTATGATAATAAAATTATAATAAAAAGAAAAGATATACAGAATTAGTTAAACAATGAAGAATATTATTACTGTTATTTATTATTATTAGTTTCAGTGTAGTAGATTATGACTTAAAATCCCTTCTCATATTTTACTACCGTATTTTTATTAACTTAGAATAAACTTTATGAACCTGAGATTATTTTATTTGAGCTAGATTATTATTAAATAGAATATTAAGATTTAATTATTAGTTTAGTCTTAGTGAGTAGAAGTTATTAAAGTTGTAAGAATACTATGAGTTTGTTATTTAAAATAGTAATAAAGGGGGATAGTGTTCTTATGCCATTGAGGTAGTATCCTGTAGGATATTGGCTCAATGTAATCTATCTTGTCACCTGTATTTTCACTTCAAGTCTCATGAAAATATTAAATATTTATTTAATTTATTTTTATAAACTGAACCTTATTCGTATTTTAAATTTGAGCTAGTGAAACATTTTCATTTTAATGCTGAATATTTTATTTATTAATTAATAACTGATCTAGAATCTGTTTTTTTTTTATATTTTATGTCATATACTATTCAGAAGTGAGGATGCATGAGATACAGGTTAGAATATATATATATATTGTACCGGGTCGAACCACTGAAACCACTTACTTACACGTATATAAGTTTTGGCCGGTTTCAAACTTTTTCATAATATATTTATAATCTTATAAAAGTTACGTGAATGAACCAGCATGTTTGAGCAAAATGTGAGATCTTATTGATAGCTTTAACTATCAACAATGGCCCATCTTGTCTGCTAGATTTAAACCCCCACTATCCAAACCCTTTATTTGTTTCGGAGTAAACTCCGGGTGCCAGCTATCTATTCAGATGAATAAACAACGTATTTGGTCAGTAGGCTCATAATCCAGTGCTCGAAACCATCCAATAAACTAGCCTAGTCTAATTTTAATCAGTAATAAAATATAGAAAAAGAATTAGTAAAAAGAATTGACCAATGAATAAAGTTTAATTTTAAAGACAATTTATTAACTAACATTTACTAATGATAAACATTTTTATAAATCTATAAATAACTAATACATTTTAAATTAACATTTCTAAACTAGTTTAAATATTCTTGTAGATTTTAATAGTAGAACACTGGTATTTATATAATTTAACTAATAACACTGATATAATGATCACACACATATTAACTCATAATAATAAAGCATTAATAGCATATGAAACTTAAACACACATATCAATAGTTCATTTTATGTATGATAAGAGTTCATATAATTTGAATCTTGAATATTTATGAATTACAGTGGTGGCTACTACGTATAAATGATAATAAATAAATGTTTACCTAGGAATTAATTGCTTGTTGTTGGCTGCTTCTGCTGCTTCTGATGGATTATATATAACTGGTTAGATTTGGATGTTTTTTGAAGAGATTTTGTGCGAATCCATTGGCCTTATTCTTGAAGACAATTGAACGTTTGACGGAGGATTTCTGAGTTGTTATGCAGACATTATTTCACAGGCAGATTTTGATGATCTTGTTGGACTAAAAAGGCAGGAGCATGAGCATATATTTCCAAAAGCTGCTCAACAATGCATGTTTGTTTCTGGATTCATAATAGGAATGCACTGTTATCAAGACTGTCACTGCAAACTAGACTGCATAAAACTCTTAACTCCTTTTTATAAAACCTTCAGTTTAATATTAAGAAAACCCCCTTCCCACTTTAAATCAATGATTTTTCAACTTTTATTTCAAACTCTTTTGCGAAAGATTTTTTTGTTTTAATAATTTTTTTACGACAAAATTATTTTATATACATGTGCCCATTTGGCCTTGGCACATTACACTCCCCTCCATTTTAGAGTAAAATGTATCATTTTTGACCATTTTATCTCTTGCAATTTTAATTCTTGACTCTAAAGATTTATTAATTTATTATTTTAGATAATTCCTACACATGTGTATACGTGCAGCATAAGTTTACACCTACTAATATTCTAGATATCAAGTTATTACTGGACTTGCTTACAGGGAATCTATAATAAACAAATCCCTTTTTGCACGCATCATAAGGTGCAGCAGTACCAAGAAAATAACCTAAAAGGATATCTGGATAAATACATTTAAGATACTCATCATAAGGTATCGTATTTACCGAATACTGCCAGTGTATGTGCGTGTATATACACATGTATACTTACACACTCTTAATACACCTTAGATTGACTTTATATTTACCTCTCAATATTAATTTTAAATACACATGAACATTACTTACACTATTTATTTATATTACAATATTATTTATAACCCTTAAGAAACATTATTTAAAATATTTATTTACAGTAATCTTATAATATTATTTTTAAATCATTACGAACATCTTTATTTAACATGCGTGTATTCAATAAAAAAAATCGATTAGTTTATTACGAGTCATTCTTCATTATTATTTACTATAGATTTATTTACACTTATATATTTAACTTGATTTTATCGATTTTATTTTAACTATTTGACCTACTTATTTATTTACGAACATTTTTCTTAATTAATATGTGCGTTGATCACCTTTCCCCAAGTATTGACCACTTCAAATTCTTATTTTTTTAGAGTGCATTTTTCGTTTTTATTTTCATCATTAGGTAATAAATGTAATGTTAAGAGAATTAGGCAACAAAGTATAAGGCAATTCAAACACACAGATAGATTTTGTGCTGATTTAAACCAACTTTTAATTTCTTGCGGAAGTCATGACTACAGCATGGGCATTTTTGTGCACAATGGATCATGAACAGGGACTTTAAGATTGCGAATGGCAGGACTATCTCTATTGCACATTCGACTTACTAAAATATTTATTTTATTCGGTTACTGGGAATTTTTCCTCCAGATTTTTTAACTTTTATATGCCAGGACTTTTCTACTGGCGCATCATCATCAGTATTATTTATTTTTCGCACTACCCATCTTTAAAACAAAGTCACTGCAAGAAAAGGCTTAATCCAATAAAAGTCAGGCCTGAAATTTATCTCCTTGCCCAAATACTCGCACACACCTCAATCCTAATTTAATACACTTTTTTTTTAAAACTTTATTTGATAATGTTTTATTCCCATTAATACATTCATTATACACTTATTTATTTCATTTTTATTTTTAAAGTGTTATTTCTACTCTTTTGTTTTTAAAAAAAAAAACATTTTCATTTTGCTTGTCTATTTTGATTTTACACATTTGTTTGTGTCATGCTCCGTTATGTTCTAGACTTATGAGCTGGGATATTAATATAATCGATGACATAATAGAGGGTTTTGACATAAATTGTTTTATCATTGCTTTGACATTTTAAAAACTCTAAGATTGTTATTTTATTTTACTAAGACTAACTTTAATCATTTTTAATTATTCAAACTAACTTGATACTCATTTTTACATTTATTTTCTTAAACTTTGTTGAAAATTTTCCATTATTCTGAGTCCATGGTCGTTATATATTAGGTCAAGCCAGCGAATCCGTAAGATTACATATTTTTAATTTTTGTCTGGCAGTTCTTTCTTTCTTTCTACTAACTCACTAATATAAATTATATTCCATATTCTCACATCTCTCTTTCGATTAAAATTTATTTTATCTCTTTCTCTTTCCATTTTATTTTCTACCATGTAAATTAGAAAACCTTTAAGCTTCACAGACCTCTGTATTTTTCCTAACCGTGAATATTTTTTTCTACGCTTTCTTTTTATTTTAAATCTACGTTTAAAACAAAAGCGAACTTTTACTTTAACCCTTTTAACTTTTTGTAAAAACTTTTCAATGCTATCTTCTACCTTGAACTTATGTCTCTCTTCTATTTCTTGATCTACATTTGTTTCTACTTTCTCTGTAGCAATGCTATCTGATTCTAATTTAATTTCTATTTCCAAACTACTATATTTACCATTATCTGACTCTACTATCTCTTTGATGACCTCAATTTCCTTATTTTCTTTGACAAAATCTACTTCTATGATCTCTTGATTTTTTACTTGTGTTTTAATCTCTTCTATTTCTTCCCTAATTTCTTCTTTTATTTTATTTTGGCCCCTTTCGATCTGGTCCTTTAACTTTTCAAGCATTTCAGCTTGCCCTTCCAATTTACTCTTCATTTCATTATTTTGGTTTTTAAGCTCTTCAGCTATTTTTTTATATTCTTCGGCTGTTTCTTTTGTTTTTCAAACATGTTGGTTAGTAAAGCTATGATTCCCCTTTTTTCCTTGTTGGGAATATTTTCTATATTTTTACCTTGAGCTTCCATTTTAGCTTTATTTCTTATCATTTATAATTTTAAACACTTTTTATCATTATTTTTGATACCGTATTTTATTTTAATAAGTTTACTAATTTCTATTTTATTTATTTCTTTCTAAACTGGAAATACATGCTGAATCCACTCCTCTTTTGTCCATTTTTCTCTACCCAATCTTAATGCTTTAACTCTGCCCAAACATCCACCTGTCTCTAATTTAACATAATGATTTATTTTAACCAATGTAAATAGCATAAATCTCTCTTCATTTAAAGAAAACAAAGTTTTTGGTCAATTCTTTTTTTTTTTTTACAAAATTAAAACGCTTTAACATACATAATTTAGCTTTTGTATAGAAAAACTTTATTTAAACAAGAAACAAAGCATTTATTTACTATTGCTTCTTAGGTCCAGCCCCAATGTTGGGAAAAGCCATTTATGTACCGGGTCGAACCGATGAAACCACTTACTTAGACGTATATAAGTTTTGGCCAGTTTCAAACTCCTTCATAATACATTTATAATCTTATAAAGGTTACGTGAACAAACCGGCATGTTTGAGCAAAATGGGAGATCTTATTGATAGCTTTAACTATCAACAATGACTCAGCTCGGCTGCTAGATTCAAACCCCCACTATCCAAACACTTTATTTGTTTCGGAGTAAACTCCGGGTGCCAGCTATCTATTCAGATGAATAAACAAGTATTTGGTCAGTAGGCTCATAATCCAGCACTTGAAACCATTCCATAAACTAGCCCAGTCTAATTTTAATCAGTAATAAAATATAGAAAAAGAATTAATAAAAAGAATTGACCGATGAATAAAGTTTAATTTTAAAGACAATTTATTAACTAACATTTACTAATGATAAACATTTTTATAAATCTATAAATAACTCACACATTTTAAATTAACATTTCTAAACTAGTTTAAATATTCTTGTACGTTTTAATAGTAGAACACTGGTATTTATATAATTTAACTAATAACACTGATATAATGATCACACACATATTAACTCATAATAATAAAGCATTAATAGCATTTGAAACTTAAACACACATATCAATAGTTCATTTTATGTATGATAAGAGTTCATATAATTTGAATCGTGAATATTTACGAATTACAGCGGTGGCTACTACGTATAAATGATAATAAATAAATGTTTACCTAGGATTTTTGGGAATATGGATATTGCTTGTTGTTGGCTGCTTCTGCTGCTTCTGATGGATTATATCTAACCGGTTAGATTTGGATGTTTCTTGAAGAGATTTTGTGCGAATCCATTGGTCTTATTCTTGAAGACAGTTGAACTTTTGACGGAGGATTTCTGAGTTGTTATGCAGACATTATTTCACAGGCAGGTTTTGATGATCTTATTGGACTAAAAAGGCAGGAGCATGAGCATATATTTCCAAAAGCTGCTCAACAATGCATGTTTGTTTCTGGATTCATAATAGGAATGCACTGTTATCAAGACTGTCACTGCAAACTAGACTGAATAAAACTCTTAACTCCTTTTTATAAAACCTTCAGTTTAACTTTAAGAAAACCCCCTTCTCACTTTAAATCAATGATTTTTCAACTTTTATTTCAAACTCTTTTGTGAAAGATTTTTTTGTTTTAATAATTTTTTTATGACAAAATTATTTTATATACATGTGCCAATTTGGCCTTGGCATGATATATATATATATATTGAAACAGTATGATTTGATCGTCATACGTTTCACCTATTCTAGAAATCAATAGCCTTCATTTCCCTAGTTCAAACCCTAAAGGTACACATATATATAACAATATACTTGGGAATTTAACATGTATAAAAACGTATATTTACACGTATATGTGTGTAATTGTATATGCACACACATCTGCTATAATTGTATATATTTTGTAATAATTTTATTTGCTAAAAATGGTATATTCACATCTGAATAATATTATCATGATATAACGTACACACCTTATAATTTTATAAATATTCATCTTATGATTTTAAATAATTGAATTGGTTTCAAGCTGGAAAAATTGTAATAGATAAGAACAGAATTCTCTAAAGTATTTCAAACTGGCTATAAAGTACTCAATTACTTAACCATGTAGAGCAACTAAAAACAAAGGTAGATGTCTCACGTCTAGGATAAAATGCTAGCAGCTTAAATCTTTTTCAGTAAAAGAAAAGGAGAAGCAATCCAATGTTTAAAAAAAGAACTTTACCAATCTCCTGAGACACCACCGGTACAAATCCAGATTTTAGGATTCTTAATAAAATAAAAGTTGGACAATTAAACCTGCACTGAAATCCAGATTGGAACTAGAATCTGAGAAAAATAAAAGGAACAATGAATAAACCTGAAATCAATCAACCGATTCATCTGAAGCTGATGCAATTAAGACTTCTTAGATTTTAAAGTCTAAAAATAAAGATTTTGAATGAACTGTAAGAGGGGGGGTTAAAAGAGTATAAAAAAGGCAGTTGAAAGAAAATTGTCATCCATTTTGCTTGACTCGTGTTTCAATTTATATCCAGGCAGCAGGCCCAGTTTCTACCATGCAAATAAGTGGCTAGAAAAGCTAAGGTCATCTTCCCGATGGTCAAGAACCGTTTTATGGAGCCCGGAGATCCAAACCACAGCCCTACTTAAAGAATAGCCCAACGATGAACCAGCAGATAAATCAGTCCATGCGTGTATTTCATACTTTCAAGCTGCAAGCCTCCAGATAAATAACCGGTAACCACTTCTCAATCAAACTAAATCTAAAAGCTATAGCCATCTATAAATCTTTCCTAAAGCTAGCTATATAATAAGTAATGTGCACAAACTCTTCCATTCAAATCTTATAAATTAATCACACTATGTTTAAAAGGTGTATCCTCTCTTAAAATAATTAACTGTATTAGATAAACGTATCTCAACCTGTATAATTTAAAATACTTTAAAAGTTAAGTGTAAATCTTGCCTGATTTCAAATTCTTAAATCTCTCTTTTAAATTCAACTTATAAAAGCTTATTTGTCTTATTATTTTCTCTATTTGCGTCTATACTTTTGCATCTATATATATATATATTTTGTTAAAATGCATTTATTGATTTATGCTTTGCCTTCGGAGCAGAGACTATTAATTATTATAACTTAAAGAGACGTTTTGTTCTCAAGTAAAGTAATTATGCTGTTTGGCATATCTATCGATTGTCTCTGGTCCGAAACCTACTTTGATATATTATTTGAATGGCTATGTGTAGCTTAATATCACATATGTTGCTTATTAAAAGGTTTGTTTGGTTAAATAAAAGAGAGTGATAATTTAAGGCATATTCAGTAGTTAGCCAAGTTTAAGCCCCAGATATGCTTTAGACCCCCTTAATGTAATTGCATATAATATGTAGTTAATTAATAAACTAGATCAATTTTAATAAAGTCCTCTTTAGCACAATTTCAGTGTTTAGTTAACTAACTGGCGTAGGGTAGTTTGCAGAAGAAACTATAGATTTCGCGCTTTACTAGTTATTATAATTAAGATTCCAAAAGTGTTGTGAATGAGTTTTTATGAAGCACTGAGGTGCATTCCGTCTTGCTATCATATAATTATTAAGATAAGATTAGGTTTTAAGGGCTATCTTATCATCCTTAGTTCGGACAGCCTTCTCTTGAATGGGATAATGATTTTAAGGGTCATTCCCATTTCCTCCTTTAAAAACTGGAACACCGGAATCCAGCATCTTATATCATGGCTGTTCGAACATCTGAACTAAAAGTTCATGTATAGCAGGCGAGCGGTATCTGAGAACCGAGCAAACGCTGCTGAATCTCATGAGTAAAAGCACATTCAAGCCGAATCTGATGTAATTTGCATAGCGCCGTAGCCTCAGAAGTTATGCTACAAAACGCCAGTTCCTCTATTGTATATTAATTGTTCAGCATTGATCTGAACCTAAGATCTAGTTTATCTAAGAATACCTACATAAAGAGCACATTGTCTGCTCTCCACGTATTGATAAATCTAAGTACACATTGTATAAAGTTCCCACTCTCTTAGAGTTTAACCCTTAACATACTGAGTAGGAATGGCAGAACATAATTTAGACATCAGTATAGACGTAAAATAATTATTAACGTATAAACGATATAATAGAATAATGATCGTTAAGTAATTGATTACAGAACGTGTAGTTCGTATTTTCACCATCCCACCTGCGAGTGGAATATCCAGTATATTTAATTGTTATTGTTTGTGTTTTGTCAATATTAAATAATTTTAAAATCTATTAACGTCTGCAGTATTATTCACTTTATTTATATTAAACCACCATCCATAATGATTTTATATGCATTAGATAATCAGCCATAGGTTGTGTGAGTGTGTTTGGTTAAGCTAAAATATTTAGTCAAATATCCCCGAGTCTCTCGTTTTACCCTTTGCTATTGCCGGCGCGGAAATTGAGAGATTACGAGTGTAACTTCATATATGTCATTCATAAGGTAGTAAGTCAGGGAGTGTTGGTGAAGGAGCTGAGGTGCGGTCAGATTTGGTCTCAAACCCTCATCTAGATCAGCCTTGGTATAATTTACCAAAACTCTGGATTTTGTTGCGTGGATGTTCAAATATGACTGTTACAATATATATATTGCACAGATGGAAAACTTTAAAAGTATTTTTTTTAAATAAAAAAAAAGTATTTGAATGTACTTTTTATATATAAAAAGAAAAAAAGTGAAGATCTAAAGATAAAATATTTTTGCTAAAAATGTATCATAAATGAAAATAGAAATAAATGTTAATTTCTATTTTAAGATTCCTTAGTAATCTCAGTAAATAGAAATGATTGTTTTATTAATTAAATGAAAAGCAAACTAGCCATTGGTGCTCTTATATAATTAAAAAGTCAGATAGGAGATATTGATAAAAATTAAAGATTGTTTTCCCACTCTGAAGCAGAAGGTCCAATTGAAGCAGCAAACAATGTTCAGACACTAATGAAAATCATTGGAACAGGAAACCATGTTCAGTGAGTCCAGAGGATTATAATAATAAAAAAAAAATCCAATCAATGTTAGTTCCAGCTTGATTTTTGAGGAAGGTGAAAAGACACACTTTTCACCATCTTACTTATTTCAAATGAAGTGATTGTTGAATTATGAATGGCACTATTGTAGATCTGAATCATATGGGTTCTACAATAAAATAGTTCCAGGATTGAACCAGCTAAGACAGCCTCCAGATTGATAACTATGATATGAACAATAGACCAGTCATCCACGAAAGTATGACTAATAAAGACTTTTCAGGAATTGGCACAAAGAACCAAGAGCTTCTCTACTGTAAAGTATAAACTATAAAATTTTAAAAAATAATTAAGAACTTTTGTCAATGTTTAATAAGCTTTTAGTAACCAGATAAACATAATTTTTAAAACGAACTTTTATCTGACTTATTAAGATTTCAAAATCAGTTATTAATGTTTAATTTTATATATTTGAGTTTGCTAATTCAATTAAATCATTTCCATTTTTTTATTAATATTTATTGACTAAATTATTTAAATGTATTAAATTTAAGTTGGGTGTAGATAGCTGAATTTTTTTTTGATTTTTATTATATATATATATATATATATAATGTTTTCCGTTTTGCTAGGCCTCTACACGCTAATATAAACTGCATGTGAGTTGATCAAGCTATGTCAAAAAAGAAGAGTTATATTTCTATTCTAAAAATATAGCTATATTTCCTTATTAACTCAGCCTATTAATTGTTGAGAATTGTGCTATTGACGAAATCAGCTTTTAATTTATTGAATCTGGGCACCAGAATTCCTAAGAATTCGCTGAAATCATTATATAACAGCTCAAAAAATAAAAAAAATACTTTTAAACTAATCGGTATTACATCATACCATAACGAGAATTATTTTTTTAAGATTATTATTCCTGGGCTTATTCAAACATATTGGCAAAGGTAAATTACATTTTTAAATTTGATTAAACTACTAATAGATTTAATAATAAAAAATAATATCTATTATTAATAACGCACAAATGAAAATTGGTATTAGAAATATTTTTATTCTAATCGACTAAAAAAATATTTGAAATAAATTACTTATCAAGTAAATTAAAAAGAACACAACTCAGACGTGAATCAATTAATAAAAAACAATTTTACAATTACTGTTCATATCTAAATTTCTTCTAGAAATTTCCTTAAAAAATGAATGTCTCTTGTACAAGAAAATTAATGTCTCTATCGGGATTGTTTAAACATACTGTTAAAAATTGTTTGAAAACGTTTAATTTGGTCACAATCAGGAGTAATGAAGTATAACTTACCGGTAAGTTTTGGGAATTCAGTAGTAGATAACTATGCATAGTTTTTTGGGTAGAATGAGCTCGGCCTTTTGGTTATTATTTGATCTTGTGGTCCATTCTCCTAGTCGGTCACGAAAGCTTTTCTGGTATACAACTTCAGGCACGATGTCTTCAGAAGCTCCGGTTCACTCCGACATGCCGAATTACTTCAGCGTAGAGCGATCTTGGATATATTATTGTTATCCAAGACCAACTAGAGAAACCAACGAACAAGATGTTCTTTAAACTGATCTCTGCCTTTTATACTCTAGAGGCCCAGTTTTCCGACTTCTGCGCATATCTTTTGTTTGTCAAAATATCCGTTGATAATCTTATATATTCTTTACAAAATTTATGTTATAAAGTCTCTATTTTTTTCAGCATAATTCTGCCATCTTTAATTAGTTGAAATATTTTTACTTTCTCTTATCTAGACTGGTAATTTGTGTCTTTTGTTCTCTCCAATTCTAACTTTTATTTCTAATTACATAAAAAAAAATGAAAGAATAATTTAACTTTCATTGTACATTATTTTTTTTTTAAAAAAAAGTAGTCAAAAAAAAAATCTAAATTTACTTTTATTTTTTAGCTTTTACCAAATGCCAATATATTTGCAACGTATATAAATAAATGTTACGATATATATATATATATATATATATATATTGATAAATTTGACACCTCTTGCTGAGTGTTCAAATGTATTTAGTCATATATCTTATAAGTTACTGGTGTCAATGCATTTCCATCTGCAATTCCATCAATAACTTTATATTTTAATAGTTTGTTTATTTTGAAGGGGTTTAATTTCAGGTTATTTGTTTCATAGTTAGGTCCAATGTTCATGGAGGGATATATGGGTGTTTATACCAATATAATGTGAAGCTTGTTTAGCATACAGGGAAAATCCCAATTGAATGCATGACCCAGTGATGTAGTCATTGCATTGTAATGTACACATATGTATATCCTGTGACATTGAATTCTTTTATCTCTATGGATAGGAACTATAAATCGGCAGATAGACCACTTTCCCCCATATGTAGCATTTCTCTTTTAAATATTTTATTATATGATTGCCTCACCTGACAGATGCACATTCCTGTACTGGATGAGGATCATGTCCATCAAATAATATCACACGCAGATGCACATTCCTGTACTGGATGAGGATCATGTCCATCAAATAATATCACACGCAGATGCACATTCCTGTACTGGATGAGGATCATGTCCATCAAATAATATCACACGCAGATGCACATTCCTGTACTGGATGAGGATCATGTCCATCAAATAATATCACACGCAGATGCACATTCCTGTACTGGATGAGGATCATGTCCATAAATAATATCACACGCAGATGCACATTCCTGTACTGGATGAGGATCATGTCCATCAAATAATATCACACGCAGATGCACATTCCTGTACTGGATGAGGATCATGTCCATCAAATAATATCACACGCAGATGCACATTCCTGTACTGGATGAGGATCATGTCCATCAAATAATATCACACGCATCATGTCCATCAAATAATATCACACGCAGATGCACATTCCTGTACTGGATGAGGATCATGTCCATCAAATAATATCACACGCAGATGCACATTCCTGTACTAAATGAGGATCATGTCCATCAAATAATATCACATGCAGATGCACATTCCTGTACTGGATGAGGATCATGTCCATCAAATAATATCACACGCAGATGCACATTCCTGTACTGGATGAGGATCATGTCCATCAAATAATATCACACGCAGATGCACATTCCTGTACTGGATGAGGATCATGTCCATCAAATAATATCACACCAGATGCACATTCCTGTACTGGATGAGGATCATGTCCATCAAATAATATCACACGCAGATGCACATTCCTGTACTGGATGAGGATCATGTCCATCAAATAATATCACACGCAGATGCACATTCCTGTACTGGATGAGGATCATGTCCATCAAATAATATCACACGCAGATGCACATTCCTGTACTGGATGAGGATCATGTCCATCAAATAATATCACACGCAGATGCACATTCCTGTACTGGATGAGGATCATGTCCATCAAATAATATCACACGCAGATGCACATTCCTGTACTGGATGAGGATCATGTCCATCAAATAATATCACATGCAGATGCACATTCCTGTACTGGATGAGGATCATGTCCATCAAATAATATCACACGCAGATGCACATTCCTGACTGTGTGGTTTTATGCTAGCTTCTTCATATTGCATTGGTTGCATCCATATATCAGAAAGAAGCATTGGTCTGATTATGGACTTTTAGTCTGAGATTGAACGATTGTTTTGAAAAGTTTTTAAATGAGAAATCTATGTAGCCTATGTATACTTAACATTCTAAAATAAAATTTATTAAAATGTCCATCTTTGTGGACTTTCTTAAATAATAATTTTAAAAAAAAACCAATTTTAAATTAATATTAAAATCAAGATAGTTTTTATTCCTCAATTTCAAATATTTATATATGTGTGTTAATAACTGTTTTTTTGTGTGTGTTATTACTGGCAGTGGCTTATTTTATTTTTTATATTAAAAATTCATTTTTAATTTTAAATCTTTCTTGAGTGAAAACTATGTGTTATAAATCTCTGTATTTCCTTGAGCTAGTGGCATGGGTTAATGGCCAATATAAAACAAAGTTGGATCTTAACAGTAAGTATCTGCCTACTATATAAATTTTCCAGGTTCGAATGGCCTGGTGGTACCCTTGTATGGCAGATATGGTAAGATTCTAACACACCATACACTCTGACCATTATAATATATATATATATATTGTACCAATCGGAATGAAAGTGAAGATCGAATCTAACCGCAAAACAATATCTGCACTACAAGGGCACCATCTAGGCATTTGAGCCTAGAAAAATGTATAAAGTAGGCAGATACGCGCTGTTAAGATTCCACTTTCTTTAAATATTCCGATCGTTAGCCCAAGTCACTAGCTCAGCGGAGACGCAGAGATAAAAATCTATAAATTTTATATCTTAGCTATAAAAGAATAAAAGCCACTGCCAGAAATTAACACATAAAAATATTTATTTACGCACATATAAAATAATATTTAAATTTTGAGGAATAAATTTAACGTTTATAATTTTATATTGATCTTTAATTCTAAATTTAAGTAGATTGCAAATAATGAGTTTACTATTTATTTAGAGGGTCGAGTATGAATGGACTACATAGGTCTGCATTTGAAAGGAAAATATTCTTCTCTGATTTAACCTTAGGCAACAAATTTCGCAATCAACTGGTGCCAATCCATCTGATACATTCATGTATTCAATGTAGCATGATACGACAACACAAAATATTATATCGTCAGGAATGTACATCTGAACAATAAGTAGAAATAGAGGAGACATTGACTCTCCACCAACAGGAATGTGACATCTGTTGGCAAGTAGATCAATAAACAAAACACTCCATAGGAATGGACTGCGGTCTTCTGCTGACTTACAAACCCATCCATAAGCAAACAGAGGGTGTGTGGCGTATATCTATAATCCTGCCCGTAGCGGACCTCATACTACATCTACTAATTACACAAATATATCCAATCCATTGAACCAATTCAACTACGAAATGAATAACCTAAGATTACCCTCCCTTAATACAACTTTACAAAACTATATAGCCATTCACGCCCGACTTAATTTTAACATTTAAATACGTTCACACAGATTTGTTTAAAAATGTTGGGTATAGATCGATTACATAGATTCCACGGTCAAAAACATTTCAAAATAAACATAAACGATCAAAATACAAAATTATTGATACCGACAATCGCAGAGGGAAACTTATAAGTAACCCAATAGTATTCACCATAAGATACTTGTGTTGTCACCAATAACTTAAAAGACATCCGAATAAATACATTTTAGATACTCACCGTAAGGTATCATTATTTATCGAATGTCTATATATTTTGATCAAATATGAAAACCAAAATATAATTAACCGCAAACGAATCCATGCAAGCATCTATAAACAACTTAAATTTCATACATTTAAATAATCTTTACAATAAGAAAAAAAAAATGGAAATGATGTTTATCAATCGGGAAACATATAAAATTAAACATTATTAATTTGATTTAAAAACTTACAAAAGTCAGATAAGAGTCCGTTTTAACATTTCAGTTGGCTTGTTTATCAATTTGTTAAACTTGACGAAAGTTCTTAATTGATTTTAACAATTGTTCATTTCATATAGCTTATGGTAGGAGAGTCCAGTCCTCTGCTTTCAATTCCCATGACGCCTCCGTTGGAAGGTAATGTTCTGGAGATGGCAATAGCTGGTTCAAGGTATCACAGTCTTTTCATTTTTTTTTTTTTTATAGAGAGTGTGGTATGTGCGTCATACCACATCTCTCAAACACACAACGCTGGAACTCAATATTTTTTCTTTTTATAGTCCTCCTATGGATTCCATGAACAAAAACATCACTGTTCTGTTTTTTCGTTATGGTCCGGGCCTTTATTTGCTTCCATTGGTCAAGCTAAAATCTCTTTCTTCTCTTATCTAACTTTTCATCTGACTTTTTAATTAAACAGCTTTTAGATAATTAATAAACAATCATTTCCATTTACAGATTACAGGAATTAATTAATACCTGTTTTTATTTTAACTTACGTTATTTTTTTATTAAAATATTTTTATATTTCAATCTTGTATTTTTTTATTTAAAAAAAATACGTTCAAATACTTTTTTTTTTTGTTTATGAAAAAAAAAATCTTTAAAGTTTAGCATCTGTGCGAATATATACGTTTAACAATATTTTAATTTTAGCATTTAGTTTTTTACTTTTATTTGCGAACTTTTATTAAGTTTTTATTTTAAATTAATGTAACGACATATTTATATATCGTTACAATATATATATATATTATATATTAATCTCAACTTTAGGCAAGTAGATAGTCGATTGTGTTTACCTAATGATACTAATAATAAGATTATTTATACCTGGGTGCCAAATTGTAACCATGAAATTGTAATGTCCACCAGAGATCATCATCCATGCTTGTTACTATAGGGTATAATGAAGACAGTAATTAAATTATCTCTCTCTCTTTTTCTCTCTCTCTCTCTCTCTCTCTATCTATATATATATATATATATATATATATATATATATATATAATGGTCGAGGTGAGAAGAAGAAGTGGAGATCCAGTCTTATTGTATCTGCAACTACAAGGGTGCCATCTAGGCATTTGAACCTAGAAAATGTATAAAGTAGGCAGATACACACTGTTAAGATGCCACTTTACTTTATATTTGCAGACATAATAATATATAACTTGTTTAATTTGTATCTTAAATATAAAAAAATAAAAGCCACTGCCAGTAATTAACACACAAACAACATTTATTTACGCACATATATAATCATTTTAAAATTAGAGGAATAACAATTATTATTTAGATTTTAATATTCTTTTACTTTAAATTATTATTTTAAAATTTTAAATGATCCACACAGATGAATTTTATATTTATTTTAAGATTGTTGAGTATGAATAGACTACATAGATTGTATTAGAAAAGAAAATATTCTATCCCTTATTTAACCTTAGGCCAATAGTTCACAGTCAAACCGGCATCAATCCATCTGATACATTGAGGTATTCAATGTAACATGAAAATATGACAGCACAAAAAATTACCATACTATCAGGAATGTACATCTGAACAGTATGGTTAGAGAAGATATTGACTCTCAACCAAACAGGAATGCTACATCTGTTGGCAAGAAGAACAATAAAAAAAAACTCCATAGGAAGGAACTGCATTTTCATCTTACTATCTCTTCTATAGGCAAAAAAAGGTTGTGCAGCATATAAATTGATCCTGCCCGTAGTGAATCTCATACTACATCTACTAATTACACCAATATATCCAATCCATTGACCTAATTTAACTACGAAACAAATAACCCAAGATTACCCTCTCCTAATTAATTAATATAACTTTACAAATCAATATAGCCATTCACGCCTGAATTAAATTTAACATTTATATAAGTTCGCACAGATAAATTTTATAAAAGTTTGTTTTTTAATGTTGAACATAAATTGACTGCATAGATTACACACTCAAAAACATTTCAAAATAAACATAAATGATCAAAATATAAAGTCATAGGTGTAATTGCAGAGGGAATTCACAAGAAACCCAATGGCATTCATCATAAAATGCTGCATTGACACCAATAACTAAAAAGACATCCGAATAAATACATTTTAGATATTCAATGTAAGATTTCATTATTTGCTAAATGTCTATATATTTTAATCAAATATGAAAACAAAAACATAATTAAACGTGAATGAATCTATGCCCAACTTAAATTTAATGCATTTAGTAATTTATACAATATTAATAAAAAAATGAAAATGGAAATAATTTTTAGCAAACTTAAATATATAAAATTTAAACATTAATTATTAATTTGGAAAGTCAGATTAAAGTTCATTAAAAAAAATTATCTTTAGCTTGTTAAATCTTTAAAGTTCTTAATTATTTGTAGTAAAAATTTTCCATTTACACCTTACAGTAGAAGAGGTCCTGGTTCCTGGTGTCAATTCCCATGAAGACTTTCATGGAAAACCAGTCTGTTGTTCATACCATAGTTCTCAATCCAGAGGCTGCCTTAGCTGGTTCAATCCTGGTATTACAGTCATTTTATTTGAAATAAGTGAGAGAGAGTGACAAGTGCATCTAATCACTCTTCTCACAAAAAAATCAAGTTGGAATTCTCAAGAATTGTTTTAATTTGAATTGTTTTTCTTTTATAATCATCCTCTGGATTCAATGAACAAGACGTCACTAATCCTAGTCTCTTTTTTGCTCCATGCTGAGGCTTGGTGCTTCCATTGGTCAAGCTAATTCTTTTGTTTTTTATCTATATCTCATCTGACTTTTTTTATACAAGAGCCCCAAGGGCTAGTCTGCATTTCAATTAATTTATAAAACAATCATTTCCATTTCCAGAAATATATAAATCTTTTTATAAAAATATTTTATCTTTACATCTTGTACTTTTTTTATAAAAAAAATACGTTCAAACACTTTTTTTATTTATAAAAAAAAAAAGACAATACTGTTAAAGTTTTGCATCTGTGTGAATATATATATAATGTTGATACATCCAATTTAATTGATTATGGTCTTAATTTAAACTTAATAACAATTATGTAAATCCTGTCATGATAAGTTTATTACTGCTAACTAAATAATATAGACCACTTTCTTTCACAACTTTATACAGATATATGACCTCAAGTGGCAATTACAAGAATTTTGTGTATATTTCTATTATATAAATGACTACAAATAAATTAGTAATCAATGTGGAGAACTCATAAGTTACAAGATTATTATTTAATTCAAAGTAAAATAAAAGAAATGTTACAAATCCTTCCCATTTAACCCAGCTACTATTATTTTCATTATCAGCATCTATCACTTTTAATAGTCACAATTATATAACACTAAATGTCTGTGTTATGGTCTCCTTTACATCTTCTTAACTGACAACTGCTAATTTTATTTTCTTAAACACAAATATGCCTTCCAACTAATGATAGATTCATTATCATTATTATAGTAGTATTTCCTGATCTTAATATTGAGACTATTAGACTTCCAATCTAGCTCTCTTAAATTTTTTAATCGGAGTACTCAAATTTCTCAAGCTCCTGATCTGCTAATGATGTGCAACTATTAATGATTACAGTGCAATGGATATAATCCCAAAATTTTCCAAATTAAATTTTATTGTGAGTTTATCAGTGGGAATCATATTAAATAAGAGAAGCAGAAAAGGGAGTTTATGTCTGCTCCTAATATTCATAACATTGCAACAAACCAAACAACTAAATTTAACATATCTAAATTGACTATTTGCCCTCATTTTATTTTATTTTGTATCATCTCTTTGCCACATTTAACTGGTACTTCTAAATCTATTACATTTTAAAAGTTGGGGTATTCTTTATCCCCACGAAATGATTGTCCCCCCTATATAAAAAAATCCTTCTTGGTTGATATTTTACAAAGGTGAATTATGAAAATCAATCATGGAAATAAACTATAGAAGTGTACCATGGAAATCAATCATGGAAATCAATTATGCAAATCAACTATGGAAATCAATCAATATAAAACAATTCACAAATTTAAATGTGATCTGGTTTTATTATAAAATTCGTTATGGCGGTATATAGAATATAAGGTGGTGTAAGGTTCTAGATAAAGGTTCTAGATGGTAGTGGATATAGGTTTTAGCTATAGGTTCTAGACATTTGAAATATTAAACACAAAACATATGTAAATTTATAACAATAACAAATATTTATTATACTTAAATAAGAAACATACACATATATAGTATCACCCCAATCTCAAACACTATAATCATTGTAGAATAAAAATTTACTTCCTTTTTATATAAAATTCACTTTAACTAAAAAAAAAAATAAAAAAAAATAATAATAATAATAATAATAAACTACATATATACTTTCAGATTATTTAAATTTCCTTAAAACTTAATCACTGTTTTGACCCATATTTCAATTTAAAGTTAATGTGCTTATGCACAGAATCAGAATTCCACATTTAAATATAAATATGAAATTATCTTATAACTTTACCCAACAGCCTACTCAATATCTTGCCCCCCCCCCTTTTTTTTATTACAACAACTATAAATTGAACTATTTCAACAAGCAATAATATTTTGTATTTCCTATGCCAAGATAATATTATATCCAAACCTTCTAACCATTCTAAATAATTGGCTGAAATATAAAGCCATAGTTTTATTTCCATGCATGCTAAATATTCACCACTATCCCCTTGTGATTCTGATCATCATGTTACCACTTTAGTGACTGTCTTCATTTTGATATGCTAATATGTTGCCACTGCTTGACAATGTTTAATTTTATTACCTTCCACAAACTCTGACTACAGATTGGCCAGTTTATAAATTAATGCCACCCCTGTCATCCCTTACATCAACACTCACATCTAATTATATCCTAACTGTGTCATAGCAACTTTTATCCTATCATGCAAATACCCTTCAGATATTTCATAGCACTGTGCAACAGTTCACAAAGCAAACACCAGTGTCTCAGTAAAGGAAATTAAACAATTCATAACTTCAAATGTTAGCATTGGCTAGAGCTCTGCCTTCTTCCTGAGGCTACATATTATGTGAGGAACTAGTCTCTACACATTTACTTTAAGTAGACATGCAAAACATTTTACCACAACTGTATCAATAATTTTCTACTTGAATAATAAAAACAAGTGGGGCTGGGATCAAGTCCTCAATCTCCCAATACCTGCATACATAGTAACTAAATTATAAGATAGTTATTTTCTCTCTATCCATTTGAGCAATTACACTATCATATATATACACTACATTATAGAAATTGTTTTCTAAATTTATTGACTTTATATTTTTAATAAATGAATATTTTAATATTTAATCAAGTATTTTAATTCTTTAATATCTAAAAATGTCCATAAAAGAAAATATTTAATTAACTTATAAAGCTGTTATTTTTTATATAGATGATTTGAATTTTCAAAATATTGTTGATAATTTTTAATTTTTATGTCTTTTTTAAAATCAGGTAATTTTAATTAAAAATGTTAATAGAATTTTGCATTTTAACTTTAAAATAGTCTTTTATAATGCTTTTGATAAAATAATGTGAACTATAAATGGATAATTTAAAACATATTCCCCACAGTTAGTTTGTGTTATATATATAATGGGTGTATGTTAATTTGGATTTTCAGGACTGTTACATTACTGAAACATGAAATTCTCTTAAAAGTTACATTATGGATACAGGATTCGAACTCAGACTTTCACACGACCCACTAATCTCAGTGCAATCTCATAATGCTGACCCATCTGATCTTTTCAAAATGTGTGTGATCAGGTGGGTCAGCATTATGAGATGGCACTGAGAGTAGTGGGTCGTGTAAAAGTCTGAGTTCAAATCCTGCATATATTACATATATAAATGCAGGTTTAAGTCTGTGCAATGTATTAATTATGGATACAGAAAAATCTATTTCTTGGGTACATTAATAACAAGAATCATGACTGTTTTTTTGACAATCTCATTATTGATGATTTAATTAAGTAGAAATGTGTGGCATTCTCTGCTTGGCAAAATAATACATCGAATGTGGGACTTTATAATAAATATTATGATCTGGAGACAGAAGTTGACTGATTGATGAAAAAGCTTATAAATAATTGGTGGATTAAAACTGCAAAAAGGTAAATATCTTCACTGAATCATTGTCATTCCAGATGGTTTTGCATGTACTGAAAGCAACAATCATGGCAGAGAAATGGTAACACACCCTATTAAGTCCAGCAATGCCTCTGACATATATTATGACAAGAATGATATGTTGAACAGGTAGAAAGTGTATTTTGATTGCCTTTTGAATAATGATGCAAAAATTGAGATGATGGTTCATATATTTATTTTTTCTTCTCCTCTAGATTTGGATAGACATATCCAGCTTAATGGAGTCATTCAACTCTTTGTAACCTTAGAAAGAGGAAATGTAAGTACTCATGAAGTACCTGTAGAAGTTTTATAAAAATAGAATGAGGATGACTTTAAAAATCTATATTTTTAAAAAATATTTGGACCCATGAAGTTATGCTACCCAAGCTTAAGGGTGTTTTTATTGTTGCAATTTTTAAAAACAAAGGAATTACATGTGATTGTGGTAATTATCATGAAATAACATTATTATCCACAATAGTAAAAGTGCTTTCAAGAATTTTGTTGAATAGATTGCTTCCAGTAATATTTGAATAGTTTCCAGAGACTTGCTATGGTTTTATAGAATCAAGAAGCACCACAGATTTGATTTTTGTTGCCAGATAATTACGAAAAAAGTCTTCGAAACTACGTCATGATTTATATATTGATTTTCAGTTAATAGGGCTGGCCTGTGGTATTATTTAAAACAAGTTGTTTTTTAACAAAATTAATTCAAATTATCCATCTTATATATGATGAAATGAACGTAATTTTATTCCTATAGAAGAAATCTGAGGCATTTGAAATCAAAATTGGCATTAAACAAGATTGCACATTTGGTTCAGTCATTGTTTCACTTTTTATGAAATTTTGGACACTGTTGGTAGATATTTTAATCAGAAGAAATCAAATTATAATGCAGGTTTGATGGCGGAATTTTTCATTTGACTGAATTAGTACCAAAAATAAAAGATTTATCTTATTAAATTGTGATTTTATTGAATGGTGATGTTTTTACTATTTTTTTCCAGGTTAAAAAGATGATGTACAAAATATGCAAATGTTTTGAATGCAAATTATAAAGATTACAATTTGTTAATTAATGTTAAAAAACTCAACTTCTTCATCAGTCAGTGACAGAAAATAAATCTGCAGCAACTTTCAGTTTGGATGGATTATCAACTTGCAAATGTAAAGCAGTTTAAATATCTTGGTACCTTTATAAGCAGAAAGGTGGACTTAGATCTAGAAATCCAACACAGACTTCTGTGTCATACTATTACTTTTAATAAGTTAAAAGATAGAGTATATTAACATTGGAAACTAACAAGTGCAACTAAGTTAGCTGTATATAAAGCTGTTATTTTACCTAATTTATTGTATGAATGTGAAACATGGACATTTATAATGTAAATGCTTCATTTAAAATGCTTTATAAATTTTAAAAATATAATGACAAGATTGTAATATCAATCGATATTTTCATCAGTTTGATGAATTGAGTCCACTATGGTAAAATCACCCTTACTTTGGATTGGACATTTGAAATGGCCAAATTATGGAGCACTGCCAAAAAGGCTGTTTTATGGTGAATAAACATTGGTTTTATACCAAGAATTATCCATAAGAAATGCATGGCCACTTGCGTCTATTGAGATGATAAGGCAGATAAAAATACATTGGAGAACTACTACTAGACATGGTATTTAATTCAAAAACAAAAGTTTTCTGGTGAAAAACTAACATCATAAAATAAGTAAGCACAAAAATGTACCAGCATATTCTATATGAGGTTGTATTTGCCTTTCACAGATTTATTTGTACAGTCATTGCCAAACCCATTTTTTAGAGTAGTTCTCTCCCTCCCTCCTCCCTCACTTCTTCACTCTCTCCCTCCCTTTCTTTTCTCTCTTTCCTTTTGAAGTTGTAATGACCATACTCATTTTTTAATTACTATTTATTATTTTGTATGTGTGTAATTGTAAAATGATACTCATGTATAAAAATATTTCAACACAGATGTAAAAACTGCTAATAAAACTACACATAAGAATGTAAATATATAAGTAGCTCAGAGAAGTAAAACTGTCCATACAGTAGAGCCACTCAGTTGAAGTCAGATTAATCAGCGAATGCTGGAAAGTTTGTGCATAAAATTTCTATCTAGTGCCTATTCATCCAATATTGTTATACTATCTTCTAGCTTGTGGCTTTCATCAGTGAGGAACCTTGGATCTGAGAGCATAGTGCCTAAATTTTAGTTTCTAATGCAACCCTCCAGCAGCCACCCTTTACTTTTTTACCTAACTATAGCTTTGAGTTCAAAATGAAAACACAATAATGTTTTCAAGCTAAGCTCATTAGCTTCTGTAGTTGAATAGATCCAAACTCAGTTCAACATTTATACATTTTGGTTTCTTTTGTTCCTTAATAATCACAGTCACCATAATACTATTGGACATGATTGGTATGGAACTATCAAACATCACATGATTACCATTCTTTGTGCTTACACAAGCTGTTTTTCACAAAGGCAAAACTCTCCATACAGTTATTAAAGAACCAAAGACAACAAAAAGTATGGATGGATGCTGAAGTTAGTTCAGATGTTTTCATTTTGGACTCAAAGCTTTATAATTAGCTAAAAAGGTAAAAGATGGCTGCTGGAGGGTTGCATTAGATCCTAAGATCTAGATGCTCTCTGATCAAAGATTTCTTACTGATGAAATCCACAGGCTAGAAACTAGTCTGAGGATATTGGATGGGTGGGCACTAGATAGAGATTTTAAATCCAAACCTTCCTGCAACCATTGATATCTTTCACTTGCCCTGAATGGTGTTACTTTATGAAGAATTTTGCCTCTGTGAAAAACATATTGTGTAAGCATAAAAATTGGTGATCATGTAAAGTTTGATGATTACACAAGTAGCTAATTACTCATTCTAGTGTAAAGGGAAAATTAATGAACATTTCATTCCTATATGCTATTCCACTCCTGTATACTATTCCATTCCAGACAGAAAAATGAACATCTATTCTCCCCACACATTAATGAGGATTTTTAATATTTAGATTGGAAGTAACTGTTTTAAAGGTATGCATTTTTCAAGAGTTTTTATTCTGTCCTTGATAAGTTTAAAGCATAAAAGACTCCATATCAATGTATGAAGATGACTGATTTAATTTCTATAGTCACCTGATGAAATACTGTATAGTGGAAAATTCTGCATGGTTTGGTGGAGTTGGGAGAGTATCTGACATGGTTTGGGGAGGTATCAGGATAGATTCTGGTGCTTGCAGCTGTTATGCTCAAATTTTTATAAACTTCTGAGCAATAAAGCCATATGTTTTTAGTGCCAATTAGTTATTAGGTTTCTTCAATGCACTGATATAGTTTAATAACTATTTATTTATTTCAAAGCAATATATATATATATATATATATATATATATATATATATATATATATATATGATTAAAACAATGTAAAAGTCACAAATAAATATATGATAATTAGAGCAATGAGAATTATTATATTATCCACTAAGTAAGAAAATTCAAATTTCAATTATAGCATTAAAACATGATACTTTTATTATTAACATTTATAAGTCATTTATTAAACATTTAAATGACAATTTTAAGAAATTAGTCAGTACTCTCATACAATGCATACGTGTAAGAACAACATGTGTGTGCATGCATTTTAAATTTAACCAGCAAACATTTTATACATATATATTTTTGAGAATATATGTCGGTTTTTCAATGAAATGAATGCTTGAATAGTTGGAAGAATGAAATGATTGAAGTCTGTCCATTAAAGTTTAAGAAATTTCTATCTTGATATAAACTGAACAGTAATTGTATATATGTGATTCTACTGATGAGTGCTGGTTCTGTGTGAAATATGTATATTGAGGATCACATATATTTTTTGCAGTTGTGTGATCATATGTATGGGTTGCTTGAAATGGAGTGGAGGATGAATACACTGAAAAGTTCTGAGTTCAAATCTTTCTAATTATATATATAAGAAACATTCAGTATAAAAAAATTACATACTGTCTTAGAATTTTAGAACATAAGTAATTTATTATACTCAGATATTTAAAGTTATAAACTTACTTAAATAAACTTAAGATTTTGGTGGCTAAAAGTTGTTTAATTAAAATGTAGAGTTATAAAATCAAAAAGTTTAATCAAAAATGCAGAAACTTTTCAATTAAATTATTAACAAGAAATGATAAAAACTAATAAAATTGGATGTAGAAACTTTTACAAATGTTTAATTTTGTTTTCTTCTTTTATTATGGATATGGTATTTAATATAAGTTTGAAAAACACATGACTACCAAATACATATAAAATTTCAATCCTTAAGGTTTAAACCCCTTTTCTCAGATGATTTCTGAATTTATTTTCATAAGTTAGTATTCCAATTCAAAGTTGTAATGAATGCACACACATATTGTATAACAATTATTAACTCTATTATAACTATTAAGCTAAAAACTTCGAATCAATCCAAGGTTTTGAATTCAAGCTAACCTTGATAAAATTTATAGATCTATATCCAGTTTAGTAACTATATGTTTTTTAATGTTCAGTTTTTCATTAACTGCAGCCATCTTATTCTCTGGTTAGGATTATTAATATCAATAATTAATTTTCAAATACCACCTCAAACATATGGTAAAGTTCTAAATCCAAAATATAGAGATTTTATATGAATCTTCTAATCATTGGTTATTCAGATTGATTGCTAATCTGAGATTGCTGTTAATGTTGAAATCTGCGATATAATGTTTCAATGGCTTATGTACATTTAGATAACTAATAATAAAAGTATTGAATAAAACTTAATGTTTTTGTGAATATCATAATTATAAAACCATGTTAGATAAGATATTAGTTATTAATTTTATGCCCTAGATGTCAGTAGTAATCAGTACATCAATGGAGATGCAGCAAATTTATATTAAGAAAAAATGTAGGCTATTAAATTACTTTTTCCTCTGATATTTATTCACAGAGAGCATAGCTGAATTCCTTAACATAGGAGGTGATTTAATATTTGCATATTTATTATAGTATAACATTATGGATGGATGAAATAAGAAAGTTTGCATGAGTTATGTGGAGAAGAGAAGCTAAAAATCAGAGAAGATGTATTCAACTTGGAGAGACCTTCATCCTGCAGTGGATTGATAATGGTTGTTGATGATGAACATTATGTATTGGAATTACTTTGGAATAATAGAAAAATAAGTATATTTTCTATTCATTTATGTGTTACCCTTTTTTTTGTAAAATTATTAAATATTTATTTTTTAAAGTCTATTTTTAATTTAGCCTATATTGTAATTAGTAAATCTTAATTTGATAAGATTTTTCGAAACGTTTTAATTTTTTTTTCAACAAATTTTTTATTAAAGCAAATTTGAAATATTTCACTTTCTTAAAATCAAAATCTTAAAAAAAGTATATATATTAAATATTTTTTAAAAAAAAAAACAACAATAAAAATATATAAAAGACATTTTGCTTTTAGATTTTTGTATTCTTACATTTATTATACCTTTAAACACATAAAAACATAAAGATATATAAAAATATATATTTATATACATGTATCATTTTATTGCATTTTAACTTGGGAAAAAATTATTTGAAAATGATTTTAAAATGGTATTTAGTTTAGCTTAATAGCATTTGACTGTCTTGTAACATCTTAATACTGAAGGAAGTTGAGATTGAGCTTATGTTTTTATTTAAATAAGAATAAATATTTGAAAACCAGGCACTCTTCACAAACCTGGGAGCTTAATTGTAAGTATAAAGGATTTGAACTCAGATTTTCAAGAACCCTTCAACTATCCACAATATCTCATACAACTGATACACATGACCACACACATGTAGAAAAGATTAATAATCACCAATATATGTATTTCATGCTAAACCAGCACTCATCAGTTGGTCTAGATTATCATCTCTCATATATATATATATATATATAATCAATGCTCAGTTTATATTAAGATAGCAAATCTTTATACTTTAATGGACAGGCTTCAATCCCCTGCAACCTCCAACTTTTCAGCCATCCATATCATTGAAAATCTGATGATGAAAACTCAAATCTCATGCTGATGCTAATATTATTGCCATGCCCATTTGACCTGAAGTCACTCTGACCCCTCATGTATAGGACAGTATCCATTAAATACATATAAGAGAGATGGACAGGATACATGACCCCTCATGTATAGGACAGTATCCATTAAATACATATAAGAGGGATGGACAGGATACATATCAAGCTTGTATCCTGTCCATCCCTCTTATATGTATTTAATGGATACTGTTCTATACATGAGGGGTCAGAGTGACTTCAGGTCAAATGGGCATGACAATAATATTAGCATCAGCATGAGATTTGAGTTTTCATCATCAGATTTTCAATGATATGGATGGCTGAAAAGTTGGAGGTTGCAGGGGATTGAAGCCTGTCCATTAAAGTATGAAGATTTGCTATCTTAATATAAACTGAGCATTGATTATATATATATGTGTGAGAGATGATAATCCAGACCAATTGATGAGTGCTGGTTTAGCATGAAATATTGGTGATTATTAATCTTTTCTACATGTGTGTGGTCATGTTTATCAGTTGTATGAGATATTGTGGATAGTTGAAGGGTGCTTGAAAATCTGAGTTCAAATCCTCTATACTTAAATAAAATAAGTAAATAATAAAATTAAATAAACTTCATTCAAGAAACAACATAAGTAACAAGTTTAAAAAATATAAATAGAAAATAAAATGTAATTAAAAAATAATAATAACTTAAGAAATAATACAATATTTTGATATATACATTGATAACAAATAAACTAAAACAATATAATCAATTTAATACTATTGAGTTTACAAAAGTTGACATAATTATTAAAATATTTAGCTATAAAGATTAATAAATATAAACAAAGATAAATTATACTGAACCATTTCATTAAAAATGATAAATTAGAAAAGTAATTCCTATAGATTCACAGTAATTATGATATATAAATAAGTATTAAAAATGTTAATTATAAAAGTAATAAGTATAATATTGTAACGGTCCGGTTTCTGCATGGAAGAGGGGGGTCACATCTTACCCCAGTCAGACCTAGGGTTTTCTTCTAGGATGTAATGAATGATACAATGAAGATTCTGATGAATGATTGCATCCATCTCTGATGGATAGCTCAAATGATTATGCATTAAATCTGAAAACAATTTATATCAGTTCACCAACATCCTACCCCTCATCAGGTTCAATTATGCCAGAGAAATTCAAACTCAGGGTGAAGTTGTGATTGACTCTCTTCAGGAGTGAATTTACATAAATAAAAATATCCTCACTTTTATGTAAGTGCAATGAATTAATGACTTTCCAACTATCCTTGTTAAAATATTATAACATAAAGAAAAAGAGTATATGTGTGTATATAGTTTGAATAATATGTAATCATGTTAAAATACAATGATCTTGATAAATCAGAGACTTCTCAAGGTTTCAAAATAATTTAATACATTTTACTTTAACAAAGAAAAATTAAGAACTATTCAAACAGGAATCCTAAAAACAACTTGATGAGTGCCTGATATGCATCCCTAACATTTAATGATGATTCAAACCACCCCTTTTATATCTCTATTAGATATGAATCATTAACACTAAGTATTTACTAATTTATTACAATTTAAACTAAAAATCCTAACAAGTTTATATTTAAAGTCAAACAATAGTATAGTGGGTAGTATCCTTGCAGCTTGTCCCAACTGACAAAGTCCACCTTCCTTGGAAAAGAAACCCCCTGTATATTAATAATCTACTCTTGATAGTAAAGTACATGTATTCAAAAGGTTAATCTTTCATACCAAAAAATAAATACAAATAAACAAGAGTTAGTTAATTAGTATAACAAGTTAACAAATAATTCTGTCATGTACATAGTGTTTTTAATGTGGTCAAAGTAAAATCTTACCTCCCATATTAAGTTAGATCATCTGTCAAGCTTGTTTGGGAAGGAAAGCTTAAATTTTATTTATTACAAAATAAAAATATTTTTTCAACCTATAAGCTGTAATCCCCCATTTTCATTTCATGACTTGAGAAATGAAATAATCCAAGCTAACCATATGCTTTCCCATTGTTCATAAATAAGGTTTAAAGTTCAGATGGTTTACTTAAATGATTTGCACAACATTTTGTCTTAAGAATGTCGTATAAAATGTTTCTAAACCTCACAGCAAAGTCTCTCGATCTTGTAAATTCATACTCTTTCTGGAATGTATATATTGGTAGGGTGAGGGCTGACAGCCAGCTTCAGTATGGTGCTGCCCTCACATAGAGTCCATTCCATCCTTTGAAAGCTGATATAGTGAATCTAAGGTAGAAATTCATGTTATCGAATTTTGACATCTCAATTAGGCATACGATGGATGAATTAATGTTTGCATCTTTTGGTAAGCATCTAGACAAAACCTCCACAGCAAGTTGTTTAGCTAAAAACATTGGAGTAGCTTTTAAATAATGTGAATATTCTTGCTTATAAATTATTTAATGTTAAAAGCTTTAAAATGCAATTTCAATATATGTATTAACAGATGTAAAATTACTCTTCTGATAATATTTAAATGATATCCTACTATTTCCTTATAGTTTTTACAATTGATAATATTTCTATTCTTTTGAATGGTTGTTATCTAATAGGAAACTCCCTTGGGTGTAGGTTTGCACTATTGTGAAAGTTTTTTGCTATTAAAGGCTATTAAGCAAATAATTCCTTTAGCTTAGTCAACCATCTTTGCAGTTATTCTGATATTTGAATCTGGAAAAAAATATCTTTTTGATATACATATTTTATTATCTCCACAAGATTTTTATATATAATGATTGTTGAGTTAGTTAATGTTTTCAATTAAGTAATTGAATCATAAATTTCCATCTTTTGAACAATGGGTTGCTTAGATATGCTTGACCTAGATCATCTTCAGGTTCTAAAGTTCAAGTCTTAATTAGTTTCCATGGTTACTGAACAATAGGTTTACTTTTGTTTTATCTATAGATGTGGTATATTAAATCTTTAATTGTTATGTCTAGTTAGGGAAATATTTTTCTTTTCTTTTTTTATTTATTTAAGGCTAATGTTTTCTAATTGACATTACTAGTATACATGTAAGTTATTTTTTGTGTGTGTCTATTATGTTGATCTCAATCATTTATATCCCAAGTTGTTTATTAAAGTGTACTAACTTGTAAATGAGTGTGTACATTAGCATTTATGTGAGTTGTAAGTGACCTTTATATATATAATATAGCTAATTTACAAGAAAAGAACAGTTTATTAAACTATACAAAAACTATGAATATAATCCTAACAATATCAGAAATGTGTTTTAATTATAAACTATTCTAATGAAATAATATTAATATTGTTATTTGAAATAATAATAATTTTAATAAAAATAGTTCTAACAAACATATTCTAAAATTTATATAATAAAAAATTAAAATTATATAGATAAAAGGAAACACAGAATGGTTAAATATTAAAAATCTTGACAAATTAATATGTAATTATAAAATAAAAGATAATAGATAATATAAACTATAAAACAGGAATTGTAAATGAAATTAAATAAGAAAATTGCAGCAAGATTTACTATGGACTACAGGGAATCAATTAAATAAAAAGCAAAAAAAAAAAACAAACAATGTAATAAATAAAAAAATGAATAAATCTCTTTAAATGGACTATTTAAAATATGGACGTAAAGTAGATGATATTAAAAAATATAAAACCTTTAAACTTCATTAAAGAACCCAATAGAAGTAAAATATATTAAACTAATTATATTAATTTCAATAAATCCTTTAAATGATCAAATTTCAAAGTTAAAGTTTGTCCATAAGGTTGCCTTCCAAACAGACAACTCACTGTAAATAAATAAAAAAAAACTTTTATACATCAATCCAGCTTTTGTTTCTTATTAGAATTTTATCAAGATGTTTCTTTTTACAAATTCACATGACCATCTATTCTACTGCAACTCCACCTAGTGGATATTATTTCCATTATGTTACAATAAATATTATTAATAAAATACATATATGTACATAAAAAAAATTAAACATATTATAATCCCTTTTTTAAAAAATATATACAAAACAAATAGGAAGTGGGTTTTGGTTCAATATTTAGTACATTTATATAAGACATTGATTAAATAAAAGTTACCTGATAATATTAAAATAGGATAGAAAATAGTAATTCTTTAAGGAGATTAATTTGTAATGCAAAAAAAGATAGGTAATATTAAAAATAGGGTAACAATAGTTTATAAAATTTGTTGTGAATTTTGAAATATGAAATATATAAGGCAGACAGGAAAGACTGCCATTGAAATGGATAAGGAGTTTGATAAAACAATTAACAGAAGAGAGATAAGATCAGGACCATATATACATTTTTTTGATTACTGGATATAAATAGAATTCTGTAAAAAAATATTTAGGTAATAAAGTTTGTTAAAAATTCCAAGGAAAAAAAGTGCTACAAGGCTTGGTATATTCAAGAAAATTTAAACAAATATGTAAATATGGTTAAGGATTCAGCACAACAGGGGGGGGGGCATTGGAAAATCATTGGAAACTAGAGTTATATATATTAAGAATGTTTTATAAATATATGCATATTAAAAAAAAAGAATTATAACAAGTTTAATCATTTTTATGTACATGTATGCAATTTATTAATTATATTTATTATAATATAATGTAAATAATAATCACTTGGTGGAGTTGCATAGCTGGTCATATGCTTTTTAAAAAAATCATCTTGATAAGCTAATAGGAAACGAAATCTTGTTGATGTTTTACATATTTTTTTAAAATTTATAGTGAGTTGTCTATTTAAATTTTGTTTTAAATTGATTATTATTAATTTTAATTATTATAAATATTATTTTATATATAAAACATCAATTAATTTAATTTAAAATTGGCTAATTAAAAATGAGTGGAAAACTATAAAATGTCTTTATATTTTTGTATATTTATATAATTGTTACATTGTTTAAATGATAATTTTTATTTTTTATATGTTACATTTGTAAATATTTGGAATGTTTTTTTTCAGTATATATTAGTTCTAATTAATTTTATGTAAAAACAATGTAAGCTTTAAAATAGCATACAATCACATTGAGAAGAGCATAAAATATTTGCCAAAATAAGCTTTTCTATATTATTCTTGTAATACATACATGAAATTGTTGCTTTAAATAATGCTAATTTATATTATTTATTAAAAAATAGAGAAGTCTGAAGTGGAGTTGGGCTGGACATATTGATAGAAGGGATGATAATAGATGGACAACTGAAATCTTAAACTGGATTCCAAGAGATTGTAAAAGAGCCAGAAAGTTACCACATGTGAGGTGGATGGATGAAATAAGAAGGTGTGCAGGGGTGATATGAAGAAGAGAAGCTAAAGATCTGAGGAAATGGATTAAACTTGGAGAGACCTTCATCCTGCAATGGATTAATAATGGTTGATGGTGATGATTATGACATAATATAAAAGTAATAAATAAATTGAAAATGCATTAAGTATTATTTAATATATTATAATGCAATTAAAACTAAAGAATTGATGCTAATTAAGGTCACAAAATATCATTGCATATACATATTAAGTGTTTCTGATTAAAAGTTGTGATTATGTTTGATGTAAATAGTTAAAATGTATTAAATAATTATATTCAGGTTATTATCTATTTCCTTATCCTATTGGTAATTGATTTTCTGAAATGTTTCAAGCATTAGTTAAATATAGGTTTATTCTACATGTTAATTTTGTTAATTGTAGCTGAGTGTGATGTTGGCTGGTGAAGCCCTGCTACAGTTAATAAAATTAGCATATAGAATAAACATTTACTTTGCTAATGTCTGAAACATTTAAGCAAATCAATTATAAATAATTGATTTATTAAGTCTTATTTTTATTTATTTATATTAAATTTTAATTAGATTTTAAATTTTCAAATGCCAACAGTGTCTGTTATTTGTATCACTATTTGCCTATTTGTAATCATGTTAGCTCTTTATACTTCTTTTATATGGAATGTAATAAATGCAATAAACGTGCTTGTCTTGCTATGAATATGAGAATACCATAAGTTCTCCAGGGTGCTAAGTTGTATTTAATTTGTAGAAATAAAAAGTTTGCCTATAGTTGCATATAAGTGCACTTATTACACTTATTATTTGCTTATATTTTTATTTAATTGTTTGTGAAAATTTTATATATTGTGAATACAATAAACATACTATCCTACTTTACTACAATCTTCATTCTCCTGAAAATCTATTGCTAATCATGTTGGGAATTTGCATCAACTTTATCAGTACAAAGGCAACAACACTACTGTCTTTTAACCATTCCCATATTGTGGAAATGTGAAAAACAAAACACTGTTTTCAGATTTAATACTATCTTGATGGTGAATTTTTTACACATTTTTCATTCTTGTTGAGCCATCTAGCTAAGAATAAATAAGTGTTTGTTCATTTACCAATAATAAATGGATATCCAGGCTCAAGTCAAGTGTTGTTAGCCAAAAGGTCAGGGCAGCCGCCTTGCAAGCAAGCAGTTGGTTTGCAGTAGGTTGTTGCAGGTTCACATCCCGGCCGATGCTATGACATACGGAAAAAAAAAAAGAAGTAAATTGAGAGAAAAATCCTAAGTCTAATTGGATCTGAATATTTTTTTAGTTCATATAAATTGAAATCAAAGAATATATAAAAAAGTTTCATATTTTATATGGTTTTATATATTTTTTAAAATAAATTCCATTGGTAAGAACAATGGAAAAGTACCTTTTATGTTTTTTTTTCTTTTTGCCGATTTAAAATCAATGCAAAACAAATAAAATAACTGAAACAAACAGAATGTCTCTCCTTCTTTGAACAAAACTGAATAATAGTTTGAAATCTATCCAATTAATGTTGTTTGTTTAAAAAAAAAAAAAAACACGTGTTTTTAATCAATATTTGGAAATAGCAAGTTGTCTGTGAAATCTAGTATAATTGTATTACCAACTTTGTATTACTTATAAGAATAAAGTTATGATTTATTCTCATTTACTATAAAACGTAATTTTTGTCAAATTTTAAAATTTAGAGTGAAATTTAAACTAAAATCATATATAATCATGAAAATATTAATTAGAATTCATAACAAATCAAACATAGGTAAGAGACATTGTATATTATTTTAATATCTTCTCTCATTAATCCATATAATTTAAATAATTGTAAATATTTATTGAACATAGCACCAAACATATATATATAATTAAAATGGAAACACATTTCCCAAGAGATGCCAATATTGTAAACACCATTTTTTCTTTTTTAGAAAAGCTGAAAGAACAATGCAAATATTTTATTTGTACAGCCAACAATTAATTTTTAATACTTTTTTAAAATTAACTACTGTAATTAATTTGATTATTTCGTTAATAAAGTGATGGAGGATAGTTATTTTTTTACTTTCGCCATTGTTGTTGTTATTGATATTATTATTATTTAATATCAATAATTATGTGCTTTTAACGCTAGTTAAAGAAGTTATATTTATTAATAATTTATTTAAAGCTTAGCGCTTTCAAAGCTCCAAGGCTTTATACTCATAGCTGCGTGTTGTTGATAGTGTTGAAGGGGAGTATTCAACTTTATGTTAATTAGTTATTGTTATTATTATTATTATTATTATTTAATGATTCCATAATAATAGTGTCTTTTGTTATATTGATAGCAAAATTTTAGAAAGTGGTCTCTCTTATAAATAAGTCTTTTATTTAAAAGGTTTCTTTAAAAATTAATTTATTAGAAACAGATTTATAAAAAATATGTTTTGAATAAAAATTGTGCTTTATTAACATCATTAAAGTTGTTCAGAATCGTTTTTTCTGTAATTGAGAGATTTTTAATGGAACCGTAGTTGCTATTTCGTATTTGTTAATTCCTTTTCTTCATTAAGCGATAAATTAAAATAAGTTTCAAAATTAATCTAAATTTATAATTAAATCATTTTCTAAAAAAAACGTCAGAAATGTTATGCGTTTTACAACAATTCGTTAAAGTTAAATAGTCATACGTGCACATAAATGTTAAAATATAAGCAATAAAATGATTTGATTGTTTAGTTATTACATATTTAAATTTTTATGCAAGTTAAATCTGCTTCAGAATATTGTACAACATCATTTTATATTATAATGTCGAAATATATTTTCATAAAATTGCAAACAAGATCAAAATTGGAGTAATTATATTATAAAATTTAAAATGCAATTAAGCAGGAATTCAATTTAAATAATAAAGTTTTAAAGTAAATTAATATCTATCTATCTATCTATTTGTCTGTCTGTCTATCTATCTATCTATCTATCTATCTATCTATCTATCTATCTATCTATCTATCTATCTATCTATCTATCTATCTATCTATCTATCTATCTATGCATCTGTTTGTCTGTCTGTCTATCTATCTATCTATCTATCTATCTATCTATCTATCTATCTATCTATCTATCTATCTATCTATCTATCTATCTATCTATCTATCTATCTATCTATCTATCTATCTATCTATCTATCTATCTATCTATCTATCTATCTATCTATCTATCTATCTATCTATCTATCTATCTATCTATCTATCTATCTATCTATCTATCTATCTATCTATCTATCTATCTATCTATCTATCTATCTATCTATCTATCTATCTATCTATCTATCTATCTATCTATCATTAAATGAATTAAAATAATGAAATGTAGCTGAGCTGGTAATAATAATAGAAGGCAAAACAATAGATAGACAGCTGAAGTCTTAAGCATGATCCTAAGAGATTTGAAAGACCTAAAAAACATCACATACAAGATTGAATTATGAATTAGGAATGATTGTTGGTATTATGTCAAAAAAAGAAGCTAAAAATTGGTGAGACTGGATTGAACTTAAAATAATCTTCATTATGCTGTGTATTGATAATGATTGAAAATGATTATATATGTATATATAATATTCAAATATAAGTATATTGTCTTTACTGAACTTAATGTAATTAGGAGGGACTTGAACTCAGACTTTCAAGCTTCATACAACGGGAGTAATAGTGGTAAGAAACTTGAAAGTCTGAGTTCATGTTCCTACTAAACATCACATGATCACTATCTCATACTAGCACAATAATTGTTATTAAACAATTCAAAACAAAACAACACTCTCCATATAGTAGTGCCATCTTGTGCTACAAGATGGCACTACTATATGGAGAGTGTTGTTTTGTTTTGAGTTCATGTTCCTCTTATATATATATATATATGCAAATCACTTGAATAAACTCTCTAATATTTAAAATACCAATATTATATATATATACGTACACATCCTTAAAAAGTTCGGAACAATTTTTTAACTTTTCTTATACTAATTACATGAGTGCTACAATTCTGGCTTTATATCTTTTCTTAATCCAATATTCAAAATGTTTGTATAATGTTTATAAATAAAAATAGTATATTTATATTAAAACATCAATTTAACTACACATTCTTGAATCATATGAATAAAGACATTTGGAAATATAAATAACTCGCAATATGCATTTTATGCTTACCAGGACATTGTATTTGGCCAGATGACATCATCTTATACATGTTTCCATCCTTGTTTATATTTAACAATATCACATGGAGATAAGTCTATGAAATTTGTGATACTGATCAACTGAAGATTATTGGTTCAACATAAAATGCAAGTAAGACATTTAACTTTTACCGATATCTTCATTCATATATCTCAAGAATGTGTAATTGAGTGGATAATTTAAGTATGTCTAAATAAATATTACGTATATCAAAATAAAATTGAAGTTGTATTAATTATTTCATGTGTGTATGTTTTATTAAAAATATTTATGTATGATTAATTGTAAATGAAATTTATACTGGGCTAGGAATAATATGATAATCTCTAGTCTAATACACCATTAATAATATTCATTAATGTATTATCTGAAATGAACAGTATCAAAGTTGTGATGGAAGAAATTTTGTCAGTTATAAATCAAACAAGTGATTTTTTATACATATGTACTATTGTGTGTGGAAGAAACTATTTTTAAAATATGCACCAGAAAATTGACAGGAGAGAGTATGTCAGTATTTTAGATTATGTGCCAAGAATATAGTATTTATACTTTAAGCTAGATGTAATTAGAGGGATTTGAATCCAGACATTCAAGCTTCTTCAGTTATCCACTCCGTCTTATATACCAATACAGATGACCACATAAATACATATATCTTTTTCACATATATGTAGATATGTGTACCAGTTGTATAAGATGAATGAAATGACTGAAAGTCACTTGAAAGCTTGAGTTTAAACCCCCTCTCTCTCTATATATATATATATATATAAATTATAACTTTTTGGGCTATGCCATGTATTGTTTTCCATTAAACACCTATATTTTGACAGACTAGCAACCACCATTATCAGGGTTACTTTTGAAAGAAAATCCATTAGATCTTAAAAAATAACGTGACTGTGTGTGAGATGAGAAATGAGATTTAAGTTCAGCATTCACAATATGAGGCTTATCAAAATGTTTATTTTCCTCAGTATTTTTATCTATTAATTTTAAGTTAATATTAGATAAAATGAGAGGTTTCCAAATAGCTGGAGTACGTTGTGCTTCATCAGCCCTATTTAAACCAGTAGGTCTCTTTAATATTTCAATTGACTCTCTCATATATACAATACAAATAAAATGTTTGTTAATTAAAAAAACTATTGTAATAACAATAAAAATAATAAATATAAAACTAATAAACTATTATATACAGTCTTTTAATTGGTAGAAGTACTTTTGGTTAATTCATTAACCTGCCTCAACTGCCATTAAATTTAAAAATACAAAATGGAAGTAAACATTATTAAGTCAAAACCTATGAATCTCAAATTAATTATTACAAGAGATAATATTATGTTAAATTATAAATTAATAATCAAATCATTGCAAAATAGAAGATATATAAATTGTAAATCAAAAGTACCAATTACATATAAGATAGCAAGTTTTAAATCTTTTTTGTTTCGTAATGAAAAATGATGTCATTTCAATGCGATAAATTAAAAAAATATTGAGATATTTAACAAGGAAATGCTTGAAGTTGGTTATAAGATGGAACAGATTAACAATACTTTATGTAAATTTAAAAAGCATTGTAATGGTTTAAAGGAGTTGAGGATTGATAGTAGAAGCTGAATATCTACTCCATTTACTTCAAATGCTCCAATGAAATTGTTAAAGATATATATATAATAATGTGTTAAAGATATATATATAAGAATGTGTTTAATGTTTTATTTTGTTTTACAAATAATGTTAATAAATTAGTAAATACTTTTAAAAATGTCATACCTGTCAAGCAGAAAAGTAATGTTGTGTATCAAATTTTTTATGGATATATGTTATCATATATAGGTGAAGCCAGGTGCAGTATTGAAATTAGATTAAAGGAGTGTGAATTGTTATATAAGTGTGTGAAAAATAAAAATAATAATGATTTTATGACTCCTTCAGTTTTCTTGGATCATGAAAGGGCATGTAATTATAAATTTAAGTTTGTTATTGAAAGTGATAGAATTCTTCATGAAGAGAAAAACCATAATAAAACAAATTAGCCAATTTTAATAAATTTAAATAATAGACAAGCTGCTAACATAAAAAAATGGATTCATGGGATTTTAGTTGATGATGTTTGCTTCCTTTTTGTTTTTTGAATTTAATGACAGTTAAGACAGATTAAGTAATTAATTGAAAGTAATGTTGTGGATTGAAGGACTGTATATACTAGTTTACTATCATTATATTTATTATTGTCATTGTTATTATATATGTGTAAGCTTTTAGTTGATAAATATTGTTAATCTTCTTCATGCTATAAAAGGCTCGAAAAAACTGGAAAATAATCAAATATTTTTTCTTCATTAACATGTTTTCCAAAATTGATTGGAGAAATTCTTATCTAAAATGCATTAATTAAAGATTATCTTATTTTTTACATGTTCACACATTTACATATTTATATACATATATTTCTAATTTTAAACACACTTTTAAATAAGTAGGAATTTTTATAGATATAGTTGAACAATAATGTTGGAATATGTGATAATTGCAGAGAATCCAAGGGATTGTTTTGGGATTAATTAGCATATTTCCAATATTTTTCATTGATTGATTCTCTAAATGAAACAGTATGAAGTCATAACATAAATGGTTTCAAATGCATGCAGTTATAGATAATGTTTAATTAATTATTTTTATAATTATATGACATTAATCTTTGCAACAATAGTATCACTTAAAATTTTAAAGGGTAGACAATGGATTTTATTGTAAATTTATTTGAGATTTGCTGTAGAGCATTCTCAATATATATATATATATATATATAATGAAGCAGTCGGATCTAAGTTCGATCCTAGCTTCATGATATCTCACCTGAAGCCCACTTCAAACCCTTGTACTAACCTTGAATTTCTGATGCAATGGGGCTTTATATGTTCAGTCCACGCTAGTTTCCTTAAAGAAAAACTATTACATAAATGTATGTTAAAATTAACTCGTTTGAGATTTAAATTAATCATTTCTATTAATAAATTCATGAATTTATATATATTATAACTGCGTGGATTGTGCGTATATATTTATAAATATTTAAATGTACATATTCGTTCTAAAGTTTCATTGCATCGGGAATGTTTTATTTTACTTTAAATAGTTTGTTCAAATTTTCAGTGATTAAAAGCTACATTCTTTCGATAAGCTTTCAGATTGTCCCTTTCCAAAAACAATGGGTAAAATTTTTATTAATTAGAAAAAGTATTTAAAATGTAAGGACGGCCCTAATTAAAATCATTTTTTGATTTCAAAAATTCATTTTCTAATTAGAAAATGAATTCAAGTTAATGAGTTTGAAAGCCTTATCGAAGGAATGTATCTAAAAACAACTAGAAAATTTTTGTAAGATTGATTAGGAAAGAAGTGCTAGCCTGAAGGCATCAGATACAGTATAAAGAGCCCAGGAAAAGTTTCCAAGGGCTATTATTCCTCATTAAGAGAAGCCATATATATTTCATTAGAGTAGAAGCCGCCCAGTTAAATTACGAAGTAAAATAGTGTTCTACCATAGTGGTGGGGGCTTAACTTCAGGAGTCTGACTATGGTTCCTGAAGTCCCCTGAAAATTTTCAATCGTAAGCTGCCGAAACCTTAGAGAAATCCTTCAAAATGTCATTCAAATAATTTTTCAAAATGGCATCTACATTTCATCCAACTGGACCCTGCCATGTGTAATCTAAGAAGCCAACCATGAAGAAATGATAATATCTTTCTTATATGAACAGCTACTTTCTGGCCAGTCTTCGAACTTTATTTTACACTACCTTTAAATTAAGTACTGTTAAAAGCTCTTCTCTTTCCTTAATGTATTAATGCTATTTTAAATTATGTAGTAATTCTCTATCTTAATCTCTAGTCTTTAAATTTAATATTTGTTAACTTTCTCTTTTCTTACGATGGTGGTTCATTTATTATATTATATATATATATATATCATGTGATTTATTAATGTTGTTTATTTTTAATTATATGCCAGTAAAAAACTTCAACTTGATAATAATTTCCTTCATTGCATTTGCCTTGTTAACTAATATTATATTAATTTTATAGTAATTCTTACCCACTAGAACTCGTTGAATACAGTTCTATTAATTATCGAGTTGAAGGATTTATACAATTTTTGCTATTTTTATTAATGGTTAATAATAATAAATTATTAGCACAATTTCTAACCTATGCTCCCGGCCACTTCACTGAGTTTATAATATTCATTTATTCACATTAATAATATTAAAATGTTTTGCTAAAGGTTGATAAAGGTAATAAAATGAACATATTCTAATTTAAATTCTTATTTCTGTATTAATATTCAGGGAGAGCATGACATTTGGGGCATGATAAATATGATTCTATAATTGCATTAAGTACTTTTTAGTTAAAGCTCGTTTGACTTTAATTCAACTTGGTCAGGTCATCACATAGAGCATTCCTTATATAAATGGTTTTATTAATTAAAAGTTGATTACCAAGTCATCATTTTTCCGAACGTTGCTGACGCGAGCCATCTCCTGCTTCACAGGCTTGTCCTCGGTGATATTACTGTTTGTTAAATTACATAGGAAGAAAGTACTTTCTCACTTGCTTGTTTTATATTTGGAACATCAAAGGTTCGAGGCTACGACCCAACCTGGTTTTCCGTGTTCTATGGATCCTTCATATAGGGCATCAAAGACTTGTCAAATACAAGCTGCCCTGCTATTTTCTCAAATCACAGACAAGCCATTATTTTTCAAATTTATTCTTATAGCTCATAAGTCATCAGTACCGTTTATTTTTCAGTTCCAGTAAAGCCTGCTCTCATGCTCGTAAATCGTCATGAATTGATTTTATTAAAGTCAAACAAATTCATATTTATTTATAATTAAGTAAGTTTTCTATTAAATAATAAAGTCATGCCCTAAACATGTATCTTGCTCTTTGTGAATTGATTTACGAATGTGAAAATAAATCTCACATTCTTTCTTTTAGAATTTGAATCATAATTTCTGTCACAGTCAAATACCCTTACCTACCTTTACTTCCTTGTTGGGACATAGATATATATATAATTCTCCTAGAATATTGCGTAATAGTATTGGCATATAATAAGGACTGCCATTTTTATTGTAAATATAAATTCCGTTTAAAGACTAGAGGTAATCTATATAATCACAATCTAAAAGTTGAACAAAATTATAATTATTATTAAACATTTTATTAACGCATTTGTTTTTTTTTAACTTTTTTTTATTCAAATTATTTTAATATTAATGCTCACTGTCTGTATTGGCAACCTGAACATATATATATATGAGTTGACTTATAAAGATTCTTAGTTATTTTATTATACTTTATTAGAGTTAAATCAGGGGTCTCATTAATCATCATCATCCATTGAGCTAGTTCCTTGATGCATAGTCATGTACCATCGATATATGTCATCCATTGATTTGATCTGAGCTCGCGAGTTGGGTTTGAATTCAGTTTGAACTGCCTGAGTTTGAATCCCACTTTGAGTTTGGGTTTGTTGATGTGTTGGCTTCTTTTTGACTGGTACAATATGTATATATATATATATATTCAATGTTCTGTATTTTTTCAAAGTAATATATGTAATTATATAATTGAATATTTATAAATACAGTAATTAGATAATTAAAAATTTTTATCCACTTTTGATTATCCTTGTAGTCTTTGTCAACTAACACTTTGAAAGGCTAATCTTCTCACAATTCTTTGATTTTAACATTTGCTGCCTTCCTGTTAATTAAGTCACGTTTGTACTTGTATATTAGCATAGCTTCCTTTATTTTCCTTTTGCTATTTTTTTTTTCAATTTGCAATATTTTACACTATTAAAATTGAAGTCAAAAGCATAAATACATGACTTATTATGGTCATAAAAAAGAGATGCTGAAATATTATTATCTACTTTACAATTATGTGTCGATTTCTGAAGACATTTTAATAACAGCAAGTGCTCTTTAGTTCTTTTTTCCAACATACTTCTCAATTCACCCATATATCCACTGCCACATCTACATATCCATTTATAAATGACACAATTTTTATTTATAAATGAGGTTTTATTTAGATGCAGTGTTCTCAGATCCAAGGCTTCTCCCTGATGAAGGTCACAAGCCAGAAAGTAATCTGGGGATATTGGCTGAGTAGGCACTATATTGAGTTATTATGCACAAGCCTTCTGGCATCCATTGATTATTCTTGCTTGCACTGAGTGGCAATACTGTATGAAGAGTTTTGGCTGTTATAAAAACTGATTGATTAGTAATTACTAAAAGTCCTTTTTTTAAAAAAAGTACCAAATTATATGCTAATGCAAAAAAATTATACATTGGAAAATTAAAATGCACTTTGATAAAAGGATAAAATTACACTAATTACTACAAATTGTGTAAAAATGCTACAAATATTCAATCTAATACAGTCTCCATTTTCTATCACCATGAAAAAATTGGCAATTCTATAATTAGCTTTAATGTAAATCACACAGGAATATTAAATAAAGAAATACTTCATAAAAAAGGAAAAATTAAAGTGACTATTTTTATAAACCAATTTAAAGATTGTGTAATAAATAGACAAAATACTAATATCAATGTATATAGTTCTGGAAAACTACATAATATTTAATTCTTTTTTTTGTGATCATAGTTCATAATGATTATTAATCTAATTGAATGTTGCTTAATTTTTATATTATTATTATTTATTATTTACTGTTATTATAATTTAAAACTGTTACAAATATATTTTTAATGGATAACAATATTTTACACACACATATATATATATATATTCTTAAAATTCTCCTATTTAGTCTTACCAAATGCCTGTAAAAACAGTGATATATTCCATTTGCCTGCTCTATAATTACAGTGTAAACAAAAATGTTTCCATTAAACAATTTATAGAAAATGTTCAATTAAAATATAACAAATACTACTGTGCCATTGTTTGTTAGTTCTTTGAACTTTCTTTTTCTAAATTTAGAAATGTTAAAGAATAAAATGAAGCAATACCATTATAAGAAAGGAAAAGTAATGGTTAAAGAATTATCCATTTATTTCATGCTATTTCTTTTGAATCATTAATGTATAACAGAAAATCCAACAGTCAAAACATTTCTATGATGTTAAAATAGAGTTAAAGGAGAAATATTTGCAATCAGATGGAAATGTTACTTATTTTTTAATTTTTGCATTGTTTATTTGATTGCCATTATAATCACAATAATCATATAAATATATGCACGCAGTGTGCTTCTTTCTACAATCTGACTGCAGGATTATCTAGGAATCAACACACATGTTGTGCAGTGACATATGTTAACTATTTACCACAAAAAGTTTAAATTTCTAACATGAGTTACAACATGTAATGTCGCAGGGTGTTTCATATCTTAACCCATACTGGAATATTGTATTAAAATTAAACTTTGTTCCAATGTGGACAAAACTTCTGCTATTTAAACATCTGAAAATGATTAAAATTTATATGACAGTTAAACCTTAAGGATGTTTTGAAATTGTTTCAAAATTTTTGAGGGTAGGGAGATCATTGAAGTTAATCCATGAAGGTACAAATCACACTGTTACATTTCATGTTATAACATGTGCTTCAGAAATGATAGCACCTTAAAATTTTTATTATGAATTGCTAAACCATATTGCTATGAATCATATCATTTGTCAGTGATAGCATTGTTGGAATCTTGAAGAAAAAAGTTATCCACATTTTCATTGGAACACATCTGCATTGTGACCCTGTGCTATTGCACATTGTCCTAATCAACTGCTTAACTTATTGGTTTGTGCTATTTAAAAAAAAAGAAATAAATATGAGAAGAAGAAAAGGTGATGAAATTTATTGTACAATAAAATATGTAATGATTATGCTAGTTAAGATTTAGTTTAACTGATACAATTAATATTCAAGTAATTATAAATACTATATATAACATTTGTAATGACTTTAAAGTTATTAGAATGTGTAGCTCTAATAATTAATTAATAAGTATGTTTTTAGAAAAAAAAATGGATTTAGTTTATGTAATCTAGAAACTTCTGAAGAAAGTAACAAAATGCCTAAATAAAATTGTTGCCTTTTATTAATTTATTTTATCCAACCATGCCTGATTAAAAATATATAGGGTGAAAAGGTAATATGTTTTGCATTATTTTTTAAAGCTATAATGAATAATGTACTGGACCATTTCCATTTAATATTTTTTACTTTTACTGAAGTAAAATTCAAACTATCCATTGAGACACTTTTGAAATTTAATGTGTTGCTAAAGGAAAAAATATTTCAATGGAAATTGACATTAATTAACTCAAAAATGCTCAAATCCTGACCATTTTCAGTGACAATTGCATTTTTAAGTGTTATTTTAATAAAGATTTTAAAATGCTGGCTCGCCTATTTGATAAATAAGATGACCTTTAATTCTAAAATAAATGTCTTTATGTTTCCAAGATAACATTAAAAATATAAAATAAGTAAATATATTAATAAGATGTTTTATTAAAAAGAAATAACTTTAATGTATAACAATATTATGAAATATAGAACTGAACTGTTTAAATTGCTGACATTTAAAGTGAATAGTGATTTTTTAATTGCTATCATTAAGTGCTCTTGAGTGAATAGAAGGCTATTTTAAAAAATATTTAAAATGATCTTTAAAATTGAAGGAAGTGTTCATTTGTCAATGTAAAACTATGGAAGAATTTAATAAAAATATTTCTAAGAATGTTTGCTGCTAGAAGTAAAAAAAATATTAAAACAAGATATAGCTAATTTTTTGAACAAACCTGTGAGAAAATAAATGGTTCCACATCTTTTGCAAAAATTGTTTGTTAAATGTCGCTATTATATATCATTTGTCTTTGGAAGGTCATAATTGTTTTATTGTAAAAATGTAATAAGATATATATGGATGCATTGCTTCTAAAAATAATTCACCAGCAATAAAGACATTGCTCTTTCCCTGTCAGATAGTTCACCACAGAAGGATTCAGATAAAGAACTATGGATGTTTTAAAAAATAATAATAATTTATTATTTTTGTATTTAATATTATCTTATACTATTTTAAAATTATGCTAAGGTATTTTTTATTATATAATATAATCAATTATGTGGTATATGTACCTATGTAAAGACACACATCTCTTTATATTTATGAGTAGTATTTATTAATAATTTATTTATTCCTTGTGTGTAAACAGCCCATATATGGTTTATCAGAAGCTCATAATAGTTTTTAATTATTTTAATATAATAATTTTATTATATAGTTTTTATATGATAAGGTATTTGTTAGTAATATATTTAGAAATATTTTCCTATGCTATATATTTCTACTTTAATTTATAAAATTTTATGCTGCTTTTATTGAATACATGTGTTTCTTAATAATTGCAAATTTTTATTATACTATTTGCAGTATTTTATAGTCCCATGACTACAATTGCATTGGTAGGTTTCATACATTATTTAATGTATATACTTTTAGAGATTGAAGATTTATATCTTTAACTTTTCAGTGATAATTTTTTTATCTTGCTATGGTTTTATGCTAGTCCCATTTTAATAAGTATGGGATACATATGGCTTTATTAAATGTTGTGTCCTATTTACATTGTACTTTGGAGGATTTGAACATACTCTCCCCAATATTTGTTAATTATTTCTCATGAGAGGATTGTATTTTGATATTTTATGATTATTCTATATTTAAAAATTCTAGCTTAATTCTTAGAGAAGATCTTTTCCATGGTATGTATTCCATTTCCAAGGGTTTAGACGTTGCACACACATATATTCACCTAAGAAAAAGTGTTGGAATATATCATTGTGTCTTTCCAATTATGGATTTGTTGCCCTGAGGAGCTTTCCTCTCTCATGAAGTTATTTAATTATATTTTACCAGGTAAGGTGAAGTCATGGATGTTTTAAGATTGTTATGGCAGTGATAAGGTAGAATTTTGAAGTGTATAGTCACATCATGGACACTTTTCTATTCAGTGTTTAATTATATATATATATATATATATATATATATATATATATATAATTAAACAGATATAATATATATATATATATATATATAGTATTGTTTTGCCATGCCAGTAGTTATAATCAAACCAACAATTATGTTAGTAATTTAATGTTTATTTTGTGATTCACATAATAAGAGATGCATATATGCAATATTATTATCACCATCCAGAAGTAGTTCACTAATGGATTGACAAGACAATTAAATACATAAATAATTTATTAAGTGGTCATGGGCAAAACCTGATATGGTGTGTGTGAGGCTTCTGAAGTTTTTTTCTCATATTTTTAATGTTAAGTAAATAATGTCAAATGGTAATTTTCTTATTTCTGGTTTATGTAATAAATAATATTACCATAACACATTGCCAGTAAAAATTCAGCCATCTGTCAGTTAGGATTTAAGTTTTTCTAATTGTTACAGTGTTTTGTAACTGCTATCAATAGAATATTATAAATTAATGTGATAAGCAATAGTCACTTAATGGACATAAAGTGTAATTTATATATGTAATATTATAATTCAGTGTCTTTATTTCTACAAATCAATATATGTAATCTTATAACTGGATATTTATAAATACTGTAATTATATATATGTAAAGTTTAACTTTAAACATTTTATCCACTTAGGAGAGCTGTTGACTATCCTTGTAATCTTTATCAACTAACACTTCAAATAGCTAATCTTCTCATAATTCCATGATCTTAACAGTTGTATATTAACATAGCTTTTTTATTTTCCTTTTGTTGTTATTTTTTTCAAATATTGCAAAAAGAAAAAAAAAAACCATCACAAGGAAAAAAAATGAAGCCACGTTAATATACAAATACAAACAAGACTTAATTAACAGAGAGGCAGCAAATGTTAAGATCATGGAATTGTGGGAAGAATAGCCTTTAAAAGTGTTAGTTGACAAAGATTATAAGGATAGTCTAAAGTACTCCTAAGTGTATACAAATTTTAAAATATAACTGATTACTATATTTATAAATATTCAATTATAAGATATATATAATATTATATATATATATATATATATATATATATATATATATAATATATATATATATATATAGTATATATATATATATATATACTGCAACTTCCAATTATCTAACAATGACCACTTCCCTCCCAATTTTATGGAATCATTGGCCATTTAAATACATTTATTTATGTTTCTTGTATAAATAATATTTTATAATATTTTTAAAAAAATCATTATTATAGTGATTATATGGTTAAACCTTACTATATTTTCTTTTTATTGCTCTATTATGGTCTTTAGCTTTTTCAGTTGTTCTTTTCCTTGATTACACTATGTATATTTCATTGCATTTGTCACATATAATTATATAACAACAGTTCCTATTCTATTATTAATATCATTCAGTTTTACACTAAAGTAACCCTTTTCTTCAATCTTTACTATTCTTCCGTTCTATATTTATTCAATATCTACATTTAAATTATTTAGTTTTATTTTATTATATACTTTGAAAATAATTTGGTTTAGAAAGTTAAAAAATACTTTTTTTTCATAATGGATATTAATTATTTATGTTAATATTTCTTTCTAAGGATATTATTACTATTCAGAACTATGATTTTAACAAGATTTTTATAATAAAGTGAAGCTTAATACTGACATTAGCAAAGCATATAAAGACTAAAAAATTGATTCAGAAAGATCTTATAGTATAACAGTACATCATTCCATGATGTTTTATTGGGCCATGTAGCATATTTCAAAATTTATAGTTAATATTTTATTATTATTTCCACATCTTTCAGGGATATTAAATACATCCTATGATTAAATAAAAAAATAAAATTAATGAAAATTATATACATTACCATATATTATTATTAATATTGTTAATTTTATTAAATTTGATATATATAAAACAAAATTTTCAATAGCATATAACATAAAGGAGGAAACACAGAGAAAATAATGTATTTGAAATAAGACTGAAATAGAGGTAAACCAACAAATTGCTATAGTCAAATTAATGAGAACTATTAATAAAAATAATATATATACTAGAAAAATTTTGGAAATTAAAATGCAATCCTAAGGGAATAAAAAATACTAAAGGAAATTTAAATAATCTGATGATGTATTTTGTTGCAAACTTTATAGAGATATGTGTTCGCATGTATATACATGTTAAAAACATACATTTGAACATGAATGCTCACTATATATAATCTGTATACAAAAAAATAAAATGTTTTTTATTCTTCTTAATTTGTAACTTTTTCTATTTTATTTAAAGAAGACATTTATTTTATATAGCACAATGTTTTTATAAACTGTAATACCAATAAGCTAATGCACATGCGCCTTCTAGTTGTCACTATATAAATGAATACTCCCACTTTTTCAAACACAAGATAAAGTCTTTGGGAAGAGATAGAATGAATCCATCTATCTTTTCAACCCAAACGTATATGTATGGGCAAATCTTAAGTGTTTAAAAATGAGAGGTGAAGTTGTTAATTGATCACTTTAAATTACTTTTTTACTATGTGAATAAATGACGCCTGTGAAATTTCTAGAATTTACAATAGGTCATTCTTATTAAATTAAACATATGTAAACAAGACATTTATTTTATTATTTTTTTATAATAGCTAGCAACTGAAACAATGTATATTGAAGTTTTATACCTTAAAAGTTAACCTAGATTGCCATGCATTTAACATGGTGGTGTGTTATTTATGTTATTATTGCATATGAATATAATTAATGGTGTAAACATATGAATAAACTCAACAGTACTATTTTTATATAAAAAAACATTTTGGATTGTAGATGTCGTTGTTGTAGACGAGGCAGATCTTTAGCTACAAAAGAATATACATGTAAATGGAAAAATATGGGTGATTTATTTTTTAAATTATGTAAGGAAGGAATTGAAAATATTAGGCATTTGTTAATTGAATGTAAATGTTTGAAAACAGAAAGGGTACATATAATGAAGTTGTGGAAAAATAAATATGAAAAGAGTGATTATACAGAAAGTGAAATATTGGTTTTTATGCTGGGTTTGGGAAAAGATAAGGGGGATTTAGATATAAAGATTATAGAGTTGACAAAAATTATGTTGTGGAAATGGGATAGAGCAGATTATGGGTAAATTTAAAGTGGGGAATGTAAAAGAAAGTGGCTAATAGGTTTATCTGGGCATAATTGCTGAGATATTCTTGACTTCGTTTAAGGAGAAGCCATAATACATCACATCACATCATATCTTGTATCCTATAAAAAAATTACCATGAATTCATTGTAAAGAGATTCTGTATAAATTTCTTTTATTGGCTAGATATTGCTGATTGTAGAACGCACATGAGAATTATCAAAACGCAAGCTGTTGAAATCGTTTCTTTTTATGTGACAAAGCGTTGACCGGATACCGAATCCGGGCCGGCTGCTTGAAAGGCAGCTATGCTAACCGCTAGGCCACCAACACTTGACAAATCGTTTCTTAAGTATTTTTCTGCAGAAAACAGCAGATAAAAATGTCAAATTTATCGGTAATACGACATATATAACTGTATTTTTTGGTCAACAAATCATTTTGTAATTCTTGTTAAAAGTCATTTTAAACGTTGTTTATCTTTTCTTTTTTTAATCCAACAGTTATTTACACGGAGATGATTATTATCGTCATTATTAATTATTATAACTTACAGTATCTTATTATCCATCAACTATTTGAAAAAAGGATCTGCCTAGTAATAAGTATTTACATTTGCTTTTCTATGACTGAATTAAAGGTATAAAAAAGAACAGAATTAAATTGTCAACAAATATACTTTTAAAATTATTTATTTGTTATTACTTGTTTATAATGTTTATCAGCAGGATTACATTTTTTAAAATATCTACATGCAACTATTATTACTATGGCGACTGGAAAAATGATATCACTCAAGATTGACTCTAGTTTAGGAAGTTTCATAAGAGATTTCAACGATGTTAACTTTTTTATATATAAAAATAAAAGTAATTAGTTGAATTAAAACTCTTTTAAAATTGTTACCACCTGTAACCTTGTAACAAAAGTAATTTGACAGTCGTCTATAATGCTTAGTTTGATAAAATTGTTCAGAATTTTATTTTCATTCATTGTATGTTAGGATTTTTTTTATATATATAGTATATATGTTTGAGTGAATGTGTATAGGTTCACCACATAAAGTTGGAGAGATTAATTAAGAAATAAAGTACTATAACTAAAGAATAACTGATTACCGTTACTTCTAACATGTTGCTACTAACAAAATTATAACAGCCTTTCTTAACAAATAGCTTATTGCAGGACAATTTTCTATCCAAACACCACTCACAGGACCACCACTTTCCACCTGGTGAAGCTTTAAATGTTTTTCCATCTTTGTTTTGCCATTAATCAAGGATAGCTATATGTTCAACCATCAAGCAGTAAAATAATCATGTTGTTTTACTGCTTAAGGATTTATAAGAAATTCTAGTCATGAAAGAATTGGGCCATGACCCAGGAATCTTTATTTATACCCATTACAAATGCCAAAAGTTTTAGCCTGCTAATTTTCTTAATAATATATATTTATTTTTTTAAAAACAATATATTCATCTAATAAAATCAATCAATCTGTTTTATTTACGATGTTTTAAAGATAATCTATATATAAAAGCACAGATCTATGTAAAGTATAATATTTTTTTTTCCATATATCAAAGCATGGCCGGGAAGTGAACCTGCAACAACTGTCTGCAAGACACTGCTTGCAAGGCAGCTGCACTGACCTTCAGCTATCAACGCTTGACTATTATAATATAATATATCAATACTTCAATAAGTATCCCATTATTCCTTTATAAAATGTCTTCTTAATTACAATATATAGAATCTTAACAATTTTTCTTCACAAATCCTATTTTATTTTGTCAACTATTCTTCTCTATATGTATATTTATAATGAATTGTTTTACTCTCCATCAATGTTCTGATCATCTTTTACTGGTCATTTTCAAGTTTTATTTTTTAAATATATACTATCCTACATTTATAATTTACAACACATTTATTAAACACTATAATGCTAATAATTTAAAAATTCAGTCAAATAAATTTCTGTTCAATTTTTCTAAAACCAAACCTTTCCAATGAAATCACATGAATTCACATTTATTATGCCAAAATCAGCATAAAATATGCCTTTATAGTAGAATATTCAGTTTCTTCTATCCAGTAGTTCTAAAGAAGATATATGTTTTCTGAGTCTTAAAGTGATTCTTTAAATAGGGCTTTTACATTGTTTTGGTAAAAGGCACATTTAATTCCTATCTCAGAAATTTAAAAGAATAACATCTTTATATAAAAGCAAATTACTTAAAGTAGTCATAATTATAAATTTATTTAAATGCACATTGATTACATAAGTAATATCTACTAAGGCTGTAACCTCAACAATGTGCACATAAAAATGCAACAGTAGGGACCCCTACAGGTCTTAACCACAAGCTTACATTTTTGTGGTTAAGACCTGTAGAGGTCCCTACTATCGCATTTTTATGTGCACATTCTTGAGGTTACATTCTTAGTAGATATTACTTAAAGTAGTTATAAAATATTAAAGATTTTAAGACTTCTCATTCGATAATTTAATATACAAAATTAACAAAGTGTATGACACACTTGAATGAGAAGCTATAAAGATACACAGAAATTATTACATGCTAAGCACTTTCGAGGCCTTTTGCCTCATATTCATAGCAAAAGGCCTCAAAAGCACTTAGCGTGTAATAATTTCTGTGTATCTTTATAGCTTCTCATTCAAGTGTGTCATACGCTTTGTTAATTTTGTATATTAAAGTAGTTATATAAAATATACTTTTTTCTCTAACTTTTAACTTGTTAAATGTAGCAATAGATCATTGGATTCTGTGTTGCATAGCAACATCCAAATTGAGATTTCTATATAAAAAGTTTTTAAGATATATTCAAGTTGAGAGGAATCAATACTAAAGTTTAATTTTTCTATGATTTAAAGTAATAAAGCCATGAGATTATCAAACAATAATTAAAAAATTAAAATCTTTGTATTTATGGGTTTGAAAATTAAAAATAATGTAAATATTGTATATTATAAATTATAATTTTCAGTCATTATGAATTCATTGCATGATAATTAAATTTTTATATCTCTCCATATTCTCTGCATCATTGGCTTTCCTTCTCTACATTACTCTAGAAAACTTAGTTTAACATCCATTTGAAATGTTGTCAGTAAAGGTTTTATATAATCTTTTGGGATCCAGTTTATAATTTAACTGCTGATTTATTGCCATCTATTCTAGCATTAAATCCTGTCTAACTCCAATTCAAACTTATAATTCTTTCAATGATATACCTATTTCTTCACTTCATTTTCAATCTTCCCTCTTCGTTTATTCATCATATGTCTTTTTTTACTTTCCTATGCAGTCGGAAGGTTCTGCACTGATCTTCTATTAAAAGGTATTAATAACTATGATCCATATGTAGGAATACAGTGTTTGCTCCTTAAGTCTACTTTTAAAACAATTTAAAATGATTGTGAGTTAGAAATAACCTATTAAACTTTTCTCTTTTCTCCAACAGCATAAACATTTCAACAATTGGTAGACAACTAATCTACAGCATTTTGGTCTTGGATGAACATTTAAAACATTTTGTTTAAGTGGGCCAAATAATTAGTCTAAACCTGTAACACAGAAGTAATATCTTTTGCTCACTATAATACCATTCTATATATTTGACAATAGAAACATCTCTATAGTATTTGTCTGAAGGTTTGTAATGATGGTATATTATAAGATGTGATATGTTGGACTATTTCCATCATTTATGAGGGAATGTTGAATGTTTAGAAAATTTTTAAACTTTATTTAAACTTTCCAAATACAAACAACTTGTTAGTAATAACACAAATAGACAATACAGGTTAGTAATTCCACAACATTTTGAGTAGTATTATTCTCAACTCTTCTTCAGGTGTTTCTAGCCTATATGCACAGTGACAATATTTGCTTAGAAATTGAACTTGCACCTTTAGATTTTTGTATATCGAATTTACGGCAAACACTCTACCAACTGAGCTATTCTGTGAAGAAGAGTGGAGAATAATACTACTCGAAATGTTGTGTAATTACTAACCTGTATTGTCTATTTGTGTGTTATTACTAACAAATTGTTTGTATTTGGAAAGTTTAAATAAAGTTTAAAATTTTTTTATACATTCAACATTCACTCATAAAAAATGGAAATAGTCCAACATATCACATCTTACATCACATCTTACATCTCTATAGTGTTTCTTGGTTTTAAAACAACACAGAGTTTCTAGTAATCATTCATATTTTGTTTCAAGTAAATTTATTTAGTAAAATATTTGATACAATTTGTTGTATTAGATAACAATATGAATATTGTACACCAATTACTTCAATCTATTTATTTCAATTTATTCTTGTCTATTAAAATAATAAAAACTTTCTTAAGTCCATAATTTGATAGTCTATATATTTTCTCAAAAAATTAAATAGTTTAATAATAACATATAGTTATATTTTACAACTTCTCTTAGGAATTTTATTATGACATGAATTTAAAACTTATTCAAAAGAGATAGTTTCAATTTCTTTCAATGGGGCATCTTTGTTAAACTTTTAATAATGTAGTTGATTTTAAACCATTCACAACACCACCATTTCCTATGCTTACATGAGCTGTTAAAATAGAGGCAAAGCTCGCTATATAGTAGTACCACCTAATGCAAACAAGAGTAGTGACATTATTGTATGGATAGTTTTGCTTCTGTTTTAATAGCTTGTGTAAGGATAGGAAACTGTGGTCATGTGATATTTAGTGATTTAATACCAATCCTTCCCAAGGGATAATGGTGATTATGATTATTAAAAAAAACACCAACATATGAAGATATTGAACTGGTTTCAGATCTATACAACTATATTAGTGAATGAACTTGGACTGAAAACATTATTGACTTTTTATTTTGGAATTATAACTTTATAGTTAAATGGATTATGTCCTGTACATGAGGGGTCAGATTAACCTTAGGTCAACATGGGTGTGACAAGAATTTCAGCCTCAGGGTGGCCTTTAAATATTCCATCATTGATTTTCAATTGGATAGATGGTTGAATAATTGAACTGTGGAGTAGATTGAAGCCTGCCCATTAAAATATGAGGATTGTCTATCTTAATATATATCTGAGCACTTATAGTATATATGTGTGGAGAAGATAATCTGGACCAACTGATGATTGCTGGTTTAGCATGAAATACGTATATTGGTGATTATTTATCTTTTCAACATATATGTGTTCAAGTGTATCAGTGTTATGAGATAGTGTGGAGAGTGGTGGGTCATGCGAAAGTCTGTGTTCATATACCCTATATATATATATATATATACACAGGTATATAATAAGCTTGTGTGTTTCAGTTATTAATTAAAAAAGTAAAAGCTGGTTGCTAAAGGGTTACATTAGATCTTAAGGTCTAGGTGCAGTGTTCTCATATTTAAGGTAACCAATAATAAAAGTCACATGCTAAAAACTAGCTGGGGATATTGGATAAGTAGGAACTAGATAAGGATTTTATGAAAAACTGCCTTGTATCCATTGATCACATGGTCTTGTCCTACATGGGACCGCATGTGGTGTCTCTATTTTAGCTAGATATTATATATTATTAAAGGCAACCTTGTAGATGTCTGCTGCATTTTTACAATTTGATTTTATTACTTTCTCTATTTGGTACAGAAAATCTAATTTATAGAATTTAGATTTATTTTCTTGGTCTATATTTTAATTTTAGATTCAGTGATACTCAATAATTTAAAATGATTTTCATTAAATAATTGCTTTATCTTTTTAATAGTTGACGACTTTCTTTTCATTAATTCCATATATTGTTTATTATCTTTCACATTCTTTTCATATTCTGCCAAGAAAAAAATGTCATATATTTTATTTCAATTATATAATTAATGATAGATTCATCTCCAGATAATTATTAATAATATTTTAATGACTTAAAAATACACTATATATATGAAAACATACTTTTTAAAAAATTCCAATAAGGAGAACTTGGAAAAATGAATTGGTGATTTTAATATTAAGCACTATTAAAACTTATCACACACACACAACAAAAAATGTTATAAAAATGAATATTAAGTTACAAAGAAATCAAATCATAAGTCACATGATTTAATTTGACAAGCTTGTATTAAAAATATTATATATATATATATCTCACAAATAAGCTCTTAACAAGCTTTGCAGAATATCCCCAACACCAGACCAGTTTCTGCCACTGGCTTTCTTAGTGAGGTATTAGGATATTCAAGCATTATATTAAAAATACCATGACAAGCCCAGCATTTTATCTAATGGATAATTATTAAGTAGAAAATCTGAAAATTTCAGACATCCATATGTCTTATGATCCAGCTATCTAATTTAAATAGCTATATGGAATTTAATTAAGTTCAGATACACCATATATTAATAACTCTAGCAATATAAAATTGTGAATGCCTTAATAGAAAAAAACAAAATTACAAAGAAATCAAGTCATATGTCACATGACCTGATTTAACAAGCTTGTATTACAAATGTTATATATACAGCTCACAAATAAGCTCTCGCTGATGAAGCCACTAGCAGAAATGGGTCTGGGGTTGGGGATATTCTGCAAAGCTTGTTAAGAGTTTATTTTCTAGCTCTACATATAATATGAATATTAAAGTTCAATTAAAGTGTCAGAAAAGGAGATGTTTTGTAATTCAATTACCATTTTAATTATGATATGTATTTAACATTTTTTTATGTGATTGTATGTCAGGGTTGGTTACATTTAAGTAAGGAGCCACTTTTTTTTTGTATTTGCATACAAACAAAACCAAAAAATTTAAGTCTGAATTGTTGTAGGTATGATTTAAACATATAATTTAGAATTTAGCAACTTTATTATATTATGACACACACGCAGACAAACTGGTGACAGTAAAGTAGAAAAAAAGAAAGTAGATAAGAATTGATAGGAAGAGGAACATAAGAAAATAATAAACGTTAGCAATAAAAAAAATTATTTAGACTTTCATGAACCTTCTTCTCATTTTACGAGTTATCAGATAATATCTTTGACAATATTTCTCTGATGATTCTCATATATGATTACACTATTTGCCTTTGTCACTAGTTTGAATTTAAGGCCAATTCACATGGACATCCACATATAATCATATCTTTAAATATCAAAAATGTAAAAAAAATCCATTATGGTAATTTTTCATATATTTAAATGAATCATGCAATATAATATAAAATGAAATATTATTACACTACAGTCATATTATAAAAATAATACTGAAAAGCTTTTTTCGGTAAATATTTTTTTTGTCTTTATCTACATGATGTCAACTATTTTAAAGCTTCAATTTGTCTTACACACACAGAGACATTTATCTATTACATATAAAATTAAATAGAACCAATAATAATAAAACACCAGCTAAAATTTAAATACTTACAAATATAACATATAAGGTATTTTTTCTTCCACCATTCTTCCTTTCTTTATTTCTTTTTCCCCCAATGAAATGACTTACAGCAAACTTACAATAAGATATCTTTAAATAGTAGTTCACTGTTGAGCAAAGATATTTTCCACAGTTTTTTGTAGAGTTAATGATAAATTATTATTAGGCTTATCTATTATGTTGACAATAAAGTGTGAACCTACATGTATATATTAGATCAGTGATTCTCACGTTTACATTTAAAAATACATATTTCAGCACACATCCAAAGAGACTGAATTAATGTTATGCTATTGACATTTACTATATTCCAAACTTAAACAGAAGAACTTTTAAAAATATTTTTTGTTATGTGTTTCAGAAATAACAATAAAACTATAAATACATTTTTTTAAAAATGAAAGATACCTTTATTTTTAAAAAACAAACAAACCGAACAAAGAACAACAACTAGATAATAGTATTATTTACATTTTATATTTAAAGGAGATTAGCTATTTACCAACTGTGAAAATATTTTTGTGCTATTAGTTACAAAACTTAAGGAGACTTGACTACAAGTTATAATATTCAGTGAATGGTAAAAAAATATGTTTATCTATTTTAAGCGCAAATTATAAAAAAACTTGGTTTGAGGGCTTAGTGGATATCTATTAATTATTTTTGTTAAAAAAAATATTGTCTAGCAAACTTATCTTTTCTTTGCATTGGTGGTTGAGAGATCAGCGACAGCTGCTTTACAAGCAGTTGTCCCGGGTTAGCGGGTTCACTTCCCAGCTGATGCTATGACACATGAGGAAAAAAAATATCAGAAGCAAACGCAAAAATCTCTTCCCCCTATCGTTCATTTAACTGTCATTTACATGTTGTTATTTCTTTCGTTAGCGAATATTCTAACTTTCTTGTCGTATGTCTAAAATCACCTACACACTTTTATATCATTGTTTTTATATGTTGAAAATGTAAAGAATATCACATATATCTAACGTACATTTTTTATGCAGAACAGTCTTTTTAATGGCAAACAATGAAAAGAAACTAAGGTTTGCTTTTTAAATATTTTATGAATATATAAATGTTCTTAATATTTCATTTATGCAAGAAACAGTAATATAATCACATATTTTATATATTGATACTAATTTAAACTATAATTAAGATCCAACCAGTAACCACCTAAACATTCACAGTAAAATATAGTAATCAATATTTCTCATTGCTGTCAAGGCAACCTTCACACCCTTTAATTTAAACTAATATATCTACTGTATTTATTTAGTACGTGTTTTCCATCATTTTGGTTTCTAAGGGAAGCCCCAACCCACTATCAACACGATCAATCAATAAAACAATGTCAGCGTGGTGCAATAAATAGTTTTCTAATTATATTTGAGTAGTACATTTACTTTTGCTGTATACAATCCTTTATATATTACTATTATTGTATTACTATTCATAACATCAAACAAGGACCTGTGTAGTTTAGTGTTATTATTCATAAAGGTTTTATAGTAAAAGTAAGTAGTAATATTCAAATTTTGCAGTTTAGTTTGTGTTGTGTTTGGCTGAATTGCAGGATTCAGATTCAAACCAACAGTAATATCAAAAAAAAATATGAACACTCCCAAAACCCAGTTGTATATAGTTCATACTCTTCTCTTTATACCAAATGACTGGACTCACTTCCAGCTATATATATTAGCTTGCCTTGGGAGTTCTAGTCTTAACTTTTTCAGCTGTAATGGAAAGTTGCCCTGGCTGTATTAGACAGCTTACCCCAAGTCAGCTATAGTCTAGCAGCTTCCAGATTTATTGTGGACTCGTGTAGACATATTGATAGTAAATATAGTAGAAACACCTTCATTGTTGGAAGTTATTTTAATGGAGAGCACATTCACTTAAGAGTGTGTACTGCCATTTAGGTTTTATAGATGTTCTCTGGCTTGCATCCAAAAAGGCTGACTATTTATTGTCAGATCCCCTACCTTACTGGCAGCAGTCAGATTCAGAGAACCTAACCAATGATACAACTTTATACACATGTTTACACATTTATCATACTGTTTTTACTTTTTAGCCATGTTTATACATTTATTATCCACATGTTTACACATTGGTTAGCAGCAATTAGTGCTCAATATGATTAGATAAAAAAAATCTGGAATAGTCTACTTCTGAAGGCAAGGTCAGATACAATATCCCTCTCCGTAGCTAAATTTAATCTTGGAGAATGTAATTATTTATTGCTGTTCTTGTCTTGCTCATTTTCCTTGTTTGATGGTCTTGTTCCTGGATGTCCACTTGAGTTGTTGTTGTCTTTGGTTTGATGGTCATCATTTCTGCTTGATGTACTTCTTTCTATGTGATTCAGTCTCGGTTTAGGAGGTGATGATGTTGATATCCGTTTTCTGTTTGAACTAATACAGTGTAATACCTTCAGTTCTGTAAGCATTGTAAACAAAGGCAAAAACTCTCTCCATACAGTAGTGCCACCCTGTGCTAATCAGAGTAATCAATAGATGCCAGAAGGCTTGTGCATAAAATCCCTATCTAGTGCCTACTCATCCAATACCCCCAGACTAGTTTCTGGCTTGTGGCCATCATCAGTGAGGAGCCTTGGATCTGAGAGCACTGCACCTAGATCTTAGGATCTAATGCAACCCTCCAGCAGCCACCTTTTAACTCTACTTTACTACAAAACTGTAAGAATGAAATTGAAAACACAAAAATATTTTCAATCTAATCTCAATAGTCTGGGGATATTTCATGAGTAGGCACTAGATAGGGATTTTATGCACAAGCCTTTTGGCATCTATTAATTACTCTGATTAGCACAGGGTAGCACTACTGTATGGAGAGAGTTTTTGTCTTTGTTTACAACAATTATGTGCTAGTATGAGATGGTGATCATGTGATGTTTAGTTCTGTAAGCATTGCTGGTATTCATTTTGTGGATCCATAGTGCACTCTGAATTGCACTTGATTGCCTATTTGCATTTTATATTGTCTTTTTCTTTTTTACCACAGTTTGGATCATGTTTCAGGGATGTCAGATAAGGTTTAGGCCACTGAGGTTGTTTTGCCTTCTTCTGGCATGTTTTTTTCTTAATGTTGTACCTGGTTCACTTTTGTCACAGCAAAGCCTAAGTGACTGAACCAGCCATGGCCTAATAAGTTGCTATGATTGTCTGATGCCACCACCAGTGGTAGGTGTATAGTATTGTTAGACATAGTAATTTTAACTGTTTTTGGCTCAATGGTTTTATTTTATTGCATTGATAGTCTGTGATAGACTTGCAACTAGGGTGCAGCTTATATTCTTTATTTTTATTAATGATAGCCCAGCTCTTTTTTGAAACAATGAATACTGCAGATCCTATCTCCAGTTCCATTTTAATTGGTGTATCATTAGTTTTAGTACTATGCATAAATCCAGACTAATCAACTTTAATATGAGTTATACAGAAAACTTGTTTATTTTTGCTGTTTTTTTGGAATGGATTTTTCCATTCTCTTATCAGCTTCAGTCTTTTTAATTTCAAACATGCAGCCTTTATATGTCTGACTAACTTTTAATATATACATGTTGCATAGCACTGTGGGTATTGGACATGTGTGTGCATTTGTTTACTGCATAAATAACAATGTTTTATATCTGTTGTTGTTGAATTATCTGAGCTGTCTGGGTGTTTGATTGACCCAATGTTTTGCTCAATTTTTTTGCACAACATACGTAATATGTTTTAATAGCTTTGTTTGCCTAGCCATTGATTTTTCTAGTACTACTCAGGTCATAGATGTTTTAAAATCAAAATATGGCAGCATTAGTAGTTTGAGTCTTAAGTTGCGATCATTTATGATGCAAATAAAATGATAACGAAGCACTTCATTCAGGAAGTCATAGAACTTGCACTTTAATGCCAATGTTCAAATTCTTGTTGCAAACTCTCTGGCCCTTTTTTTATTCTTGAATACAAAGACTGAAATAATATCTCTGCATTATTGTCAAAGGTTTTGGGGAAATATATTCAGTGAGAGTCACTAACGTTTTATCAAAATCTAGATCAGATTGCTTTTCTAACATAGATTGAGATTTCAAGTTCATGAATGTATGGAGTCCTATTATTGTTATTAACATGACCAATTTTACCTCAGGCTTCTTGATCTGATTAGCTTGTAGGTAAAATATCTACAACTCTTTATAGCTTGTTCAGCCATCAAGTTGCACTGGATCAAATGCTTTATAGTTGTAACCCTATTTATTTATTATGAACCTAAGTGTTATGATATTTTAATTCAAAAAGTTTTCTTAAAGTTAATTATTGAAAAATATTGTTTTATTAGATACTGTATGTTAGCAACGTTTTCTTGAGCTAGTCAAAACAATATTATTTTAGTAGTCATTGTTTATGTAACCTAAGTGCAATTTATTATAATTATATCCTAGTTAGCTAGGGTAAAGGTACAATATATATATATATATATATATATATAAACAAAAACAAGTTAAAAATTTTTTAACCTGCCTATAGGTTGCATTTTATGATCACAGATGGAGCTTTACCAATAGCGCTCAAGCTTTGTTGACAAAAAATGCTGAGAGAGAATTGAAATTTCAATATCTCTTTCAAATTGTCCCCAACGTTTAAATCATGGTTTCAAGCTAATTGGCTTTCACCAGTAAAGGGTAGGGGGACTAGAAACTAGATCTAAAACCCCAACTCTACTGAATAGCATATATGTAAACTGTTCCTATCAGCTTGAAAGCATGAATTTTTTAGATACATAAATATCTTAAAATCCAGTTAAACAAACTAGATAGCTATATGGGTCTGAAATCAGTTCAGTTTTACCACATAGTACAAAGGTTCTGCAATCTATATCATTGCTAAAACATTCAAAGGTACGTTTATGATAAACAAAATCAAGTTAAAATTTTTTTAACCTGTCTATAGCTTGCATTTTATGATTACAGATGGAGTTTTACCAATAGCTCATCAAGCTGATAGGAACAGTTTACATATATGCTGTTCAGTAGAGTTGGGGTTTTAGATCTAGTTTCTAGTCACTTACACTTTATTGACAAAAGCCAATTATCTTGAAACCATGGTTTAAAGGTTGGGGACAATTTGAAAGAGATATTGAAATTTCGATTCTTTCTCGGCATTTTTGGTAAACAAGCTTGATGAGCTATTGGTAAAGCTCCATCTGTAATATATATATATATATATAAGGGACTTGAACTCAGACTTTAAAACACTCCACAGCTATCCAATCCATCTTATATAACAGATATATATGACTACAACATACATGTTAAAAAGATAATTATTCTCCAATATATATATTTCATGCTGAACCAGCTCTCATCATATGGTCCTAATCACCATCTCGAACACACACACACATATATATAATCACTGCTCAGTTTATTATATTAATATAGCAAATCTTCAAATTTTAATGGACAACTTTGATCTTATCCACTCTCCAACTCTTCAGCTATTCATATCAATGAAAATCCAAGGATGCAATGCCCAAAGCCCCTGATGATGCCAATATTATTGTCATACCTATGTTAACCTTAAGTCAATCTGATCCCTCACATGTAGGACCTCAGTATGTTTATTTAATTACATAGAAAAGTGATGAGTAGAATACAGACTGAACATGTAATATTTAAACACATGTATATTGTCTACACTAAGCTTAGTGTAATTGTAAGTGACTTGAAATCAGACTTTTAAACTCCCCACACCTATCCTATTCATATTATACAACTGATACATATGCCCGCATAAATACGTGGTCATATGTATCAGTTGTATAAGATGGGTTGAATAGATGTGGGGGTTTGAAAATCTGAGTTCTAGTCCTTATGATTATATTAAGTTTAGTATAGACAGTATACATATGTTTAAATAGTATGTACATAAGAGTAAAAAAAAAAAAATAATTATAATAAATTAACATCATTAATACTAGGAATAATAGTAAATAACTGAATATTCATAATATATAGAAATATAAATGTATGTTGAATTGCAAATAGAAGTGATGACGTAAATGTGATTTTTATGTTCTCATTTTTTTTGTACTTAATGGAGAGGATGTATGTTTAATATTCCTAAAGATGATCTGCATGTAAGATTGAAACAGAAATTTGAAATAAAAATTATGTAAAACATTAAAGTTTTAGTCTTTTTAATAACAGATACAAAAAGTGTAAATATAAACGTATTAATATTAAATTTAAATAACCATTCAAATAGAAACAAACCATTAGTTCACAGATTGTAGAAAGGAAATAAACAAGTATTACTGATTTAAAAATGTTTTTTTATTATTATTCGGTAATTACTTTATATATTTATATAAAAAATCATGAAAATCATATTATATTATCATAATATTCTACAAATATTATGATAGCAATAAAAAATATAAGTTAAAAAAACACAAATGTTAATTCACTATTACAATAATTATTTTAATAAGCTAAAACTAATTGCGTTACGGTGAAACTTTTAAGTTTATTAATTAGTAGGCTTTTTTTTTTTTTTTATCTATTCTATCATTTGGACTTAGCGCTTTCAGAGCCTTTGCAGCTCCATATTCATAGTCCTTTTCATATTGTTAACTATATGCAAATGCATGCAAATTGCTAATATAATCCATTTTTTCGAAATCGCAAAGCACGTGCCCTTTCTGTTTATTGCTCTGGCATCGCTGGTGATGAAACATGCTTCTTTGACCTTCCTCTTGACATCGTTTCTTTCTGTCCATACAATGTCAGCCTTAGAGGGCTCAAATTTGTGATTGTGTTCCTGCTGATGGTCAGCAAATACTGAGCTGCCTTCTTTTTTGGTTGTAGCTCTTGTGTATACATATTTATGCTGAGCCAGTCTATTGCCCACTGTGGCCTGAGTTTCCCCATAATAAACTGAATCACAACCTGTCTGCGGGTACACAATTCTATAAACTACATGGGGGGTTTCTTTGATGTTTTTTTGTCTTTAGTATTGTTGATCAGCCTATTGGTGTTTGGAGGGGTTCTGAATCCGATTTGAATTCCTTCTGTAATATTTTACTGAAGTTTTTTGCCACTGCAGGTATGTAGGGTATAGTCAGATGTTGTCTTTATTCTTTTGTGTTCTGTTGCAGTCTTTTATAAAAGCTTTCAATCCTGTTGGTTATTACAATAAATGAATATTATGAGTAAACAAGAATAAAAATCATGATTTTTTTTCATATGTCAAATGCATTGATTAGGAAGCGAACCCGGCCAGCTGCTTGGAAGGTAGCTATGCTAACCACTACGCCATCAACACTTGACCAATAAATCATATTAAACAATTAAAACTTACAAAACTAATAAACTTTCTACAACAAAATTAAAAAAAAAGCCACTAGTATTTAAAGCAGTTTTACAAATATATATGTGTGTGAGGAAGAGAGGGAAAGATGATAATCTGGACCAAGTGATGTGTGCTGGTTCAGCACGAAATATTTATATTTAAGATTATTTATATTTTTCACATGTGTGTGCGCATTTTTATCAGTTGTATGAGATAGAATGGATGGTTAAAAGGAGCTTGAAAGTTTGGGTTCAAATCCCCTATATTACATTTAAACTCCAAGTACATGAATTTTGCTCATCATGCAAAAATATTATAGAATAATAGTAAAAGCATAAAAATTATCCACAGATAGTTACATGTTAAATTGAAAACTATTAAGTAAAGTATAGTCACAAAGTTTTCAGGAAATTATAATAAAAATTATGATAATATTAAATCGTGCTATCACACGACGTAAAGCTGTGCTTTCAAGAAGATGTACTTCTCATAAGCCATATCTTCTTGAAAGCGCTCAGCCATTTAATTTATTTTTCTAGTTATTGTTACAGCTTTACGTCGTACGTGTGATAGCACGATTTAATATTATCATAATTTAGACAAACGTAAATTATAAATCTACAGATTATTACTTAATATAATAAAAATTGTATCAGACTTTATTAGACTCAGGAAGCTAGAAAATTCTTGAAGTACAATAAATTTATTAAAAAAAATGTTTTCATTTTAAAAAATAAAAGACATCGATGAAATATCCAAAAGAAAAAAGTATATTAAGTGCAGAAAATATTTTAAGGAGCATATTTATTCATAAAAATAAAATATTATGTAAAGGAAAAAAAAAACAAAAACATAAAAAACAGTAAATTATTAACAATGAAAAAATAATAAAAACAAATAAGTAAAATTACAAGTATAATGAAATATATACAAAAAAATGAAAAACAATAAAACATATCTATAAAATTAAGCATTCTGATTGTGGTAAATTGAAAAACAGATAATAATGGAAAGTATGATACAAATTATAGGAAAATAAATAAAGTTTATAAAAAACATATACAATGTCAAGTATTTTATCGATTCATATAAGAATTTATTATAGCTTCTCTTTCCAGCCCCTCAACAGGCTTGTAAGTTTCTTATAATTATCTTGAGAGAAGTAAAAATCTAGTATTTTACAAATAAAGAGTTTCAAACAAATGAAATTGAAAAGTTAAAAAATAAATCTCAAATATATATTTCACAAAATATCTTAAAAAAAGCAAAATCTGAAAAAAAAGGAAGGAATTGCTAGTAATATTAATGAATTAAAACATGAAATAACAAAATACTTAAAAGTAATATGGATATAATTATAATAAATAAATATAAATTCAAATAAAATAGACAATAAAAAATAGAAATGACAACACTTTAAATTATCAAAAAAAAAAAAGTTAAGAACATATAATATTAATTAGAGCAACCAAAATCATAAGTATGGTTTGAAAAACTAATGTGATTAAAAATGGCTGAATTATTAAAAGAAAAATAAATTTCTTAAAGTCGAAAATAATAGAAATAATAAAAACAAAAAATAAATTATAGTAATTTGAAATATAAATATAAATAGCAATGAACATAAAAATAATACATTTAAAAACTGCTATTATAAAAATATTCAAAAATTTATGAACAAAATATACCCTTAGATAAATTATAAATAATATTAAAAAATATTTAATATGGTTGTACAACAAGATTTAAAAAAGTATTATTTAGGAAATAATAACTCTAAAATATAATATGTAGTATACAGTTTTAAAATAAATTTAAAACAGTCATTAATAATAATTGCCATAAAATTACATTAATTTATAGCATATACAAACATATTAAGGAATATTGTGCAATAAATTTAGCTTCAAAAATATATAAAGTATATATTTGAAATTTGGGCATGCTTAACTTATCTGGAGATTAATTGTAATTATAGGGAAATTGAACACAAACTTTCAATTACCTTTCAGCTATCCACTCTATCTCACACCACTAGAAAAAGATAAATGACCACCAATAAACACATTTTGTGTAGAACAAGTTCAGTGGATAGCTGATGGGAGTTGAAAGTCTGGGTTCAAATCTTCTATAATTACAATTGAAGTCAAGGTATATGAAAAAGGTCTGTATTTCAAATATTTAGATATAGTCTGTTACTTGTCTGTCTCCCTTCTGTGTATTTAGATGGAAAAGGCCCTATACACAAGGGGACAGAGTGATTTAGGGTCAACACGATCATGACAATAATATTGGCATCAGCATGGGATTTGGTATTCCACCATCAGATTTTCAATGGTAATGATGGGTGAAAAGTTAGAGGATGGAATAGTTTGAAGCCTGTTCATTAAAGATTGAAGATTTGCTATCTTAATATAAACTAAGCATTGATAATATATATGTGTGGGAAATGGTAATCTGGACTGACTGATGAGTGCTGATCCAGCACAAAATACTTATATTGATGATCATTTATATTTTCAAATGTGTATGCTCATGTGTATCAGTGGTATGAGATAGAGTAGATGGTGTAAGGGAGGTTGAAAGTCTGTGTTCAAATCCCCTATATTATAAAATATATAAATTACAAAACTTTTTAAATAATTACTTAGAACTAATGTTATTTTAAATACAAAGAAAAATATTACAAAGAAATTAATAATCTGAGTGTTGGAAACACTTTAACTGAATGCATAGTAAATATATACATAAAACAGTTTTAAAAATATATTTCATGATTTTAAAATATAAACTTTTGTTTTAAAAAATGTGCAGCTAAATATTTTATGATTTTCATTAGAAAAAAAAAAATTAATTTATTTCATAATAAAATAAATTATGCAATTCTTTCATTACAAAGTTCAAAATGGATGTGAAAGATAACATTTATTTCAACTTTATGGATATAAATATTCATAAAAATATATTTAACACTTAATTAATAGATAGTATACATGAAATAAACATAAAAATAAACTAGACAGAACGATATATTTATATTCTAACAAGCAGTTATTAGAAAATGAAATAAATATTATTAAAAAAAGAAGCCACAACAAATACATTCTTCAACATATTATAAAACTATACAAATAAAAAAAATAAAAAATAGCAACAATAAAAAATCAAAAAGAAATAATATTTATATTAGCTTGAAGGCAAACAAACATACATATAAAACAATAAATGAAATCATCAAATAATTCAATAAAAATATAAATAAAATATAAAATCCAAATTTGTACATACATAAAAAAATTCCATACATTAATTTATCAAATTTTAATGTAGAAAATTATACACAATTCACATTTAAATAAAATACAAAAACTACAAGAAAGCAAATAAATATTAGTTATGAAAAAATGCAGACAATACCATGATAATTAGCTTACAATAACTTTTATAACAACAACAACAACAAAAAAACACAACAATTTACCACATAAAGTAAAAATAAACAACAACAAATAATATGATTGTACATTAAACTTGTGGAATTTGTTGAGAGTGATTATATATAAATAAATATAATCCTTGCCATAGAGTTAATAAAGACAAAGATTTATATTTATTTAAAGTAAAAAGATTTATAATAAATTAAAAATAGCATTATAAATTATCAAAATAGGGCAATGGTCGAAAATTATTAAAATAAATTGGGCTAAAACATAGAAGTTCATTATGGTTTTGAAAATTTTAACATCAATATGTTTAAAAGAAAAGTTCTAAACATAGATACAAATACATTTTGTTTCGATTTATAACTAAATACAAGATAATAATATAAGGTTTATATTAAATGCAATAATAGTAACAACAACAATAGATAATTTATGTATTTATAATGTACAGAAAATGCAAATGCATGTCAGAGAATTTGTAGAAGTAGTGATAAATCTCTGGTTTTGATATTCTCATTATTCCGATTTGTTTATTTAATATAGTAGGATGTATCTTTAATATCTCTGAAAATTATTTACATTTAAGAGTTGAAAACATAGGAATTTGGAATAAAAAATTGTATAAAATATAAAAATATAAAAATTTCATTGTTCACATAACCGAACCAAAAAATTATAAACTCATTAATAATAATATACATATAAAAAAAGTTTTGTTGTGACTGGAAATTTAACTGTTTCACTTTTACTGACAGTTTTAACGTCATTCAAGAATTGTCTTAAATATGACATTATAAATACGTTGTATCCTAAGTAATTATTTCTATTATTTAAAATGCAGTACATTAAGCATGTAAAACAAAAAAAAATATTGAAATAAATATTCTACACTGAATAAAGGAGAAAGAAAGTTTATGTAAAAGCTATAAAATATTTTGTGATTAAATGAAATTTATAGGAATTAAACAATAAAAATGAGTCTATATTCATAAAGAAAACATTTTTTTTTATATTTGTATTTTTTATTATTATAAATTTTATTTCAAATGTCTATTTGTATAAAATAATTTTATCAATTCATCTATCTATCTATTTGTGTATCTATTTTCCATATGTTAATCTATCTATCTATCTATCTATCTATCTATCTATCTATCTATCTATCTATCTATCTATCTATCTATCTATCTATCTATCTATCTATCTATCTATCTATCTATCTATCTATCTATCTATCTATCTATCTATCTATCTATCTATCTATCTATCTATCTATCTATCTATTAACTTAAAAATATTGGAAACTGAAAGAAATAATAAAAGAAAAATTAAGGAAGGTATGTTAATATGTAAATACAAGCAAGATTTAATCAATAGGCAGGCAGCAAATGTTAAGATCACGAAATTATGGGTATATTGGCATTATGGAATTATGGGAAACTTGACGTTTCAAATAATTAGTTGACAAAAACTACAAGGATAGTTGAAAGTGCTTTTAAGTGACATTTATAGATATATTTTTTTACAAACTTTTAAGTACTGTATTTTCTAATATTTATTTATAAATTTACGTATATTATTTTGAAGAAATACAGACATCGAGTTGTAATATATATATATAAGGGACTAAAACTTTCAAACTCCCTACAACTTATAAATCCATCTTATGCAACTGATACACATGACACAAACATGTGAAAAAGACAAACGATCTTCAGTATGCATATTTTGTGCTGAACCGTTGGTTGTGCTCATCGGTTTCCACATTTATAAATAATCAGTGCTCAGTTTATATTAAAATAGAAAATCTTCCAACTTTAATAGTGAGTATTTTCTGACGGTTTGTGATGATAGTGTGTTAGTTATATTTATATATTGGACTATTTATATAACCTAATATGAACATTAAATGCCTTTAAAAAATTAACTTTATGTAAATATACAAATATTGGAGATCATTTATATTTTTCACATATATGTGGACATATTTATCAGTTGTGTAGAATGAAGGGAGTTTTAAAGTCTGAGTTCAAGTTAAGTTTAGTATAGAAAATATATATGTATGTAAATATTATATATATATTAAAAGATGAGAAGGTTGTCTTGACAGCAGTGAGAAATATTGATTACTATTTTTATTGTGAATGTTTAGGTGGTTACTGGTTGGTTTCTGTTGGATATATATATATGATCACTAGATGGAGCTTTACCAATAGCCCACTAACAAGCTTTGTTTACATAAACACTGAGAGAGATAGAATTCAATATCTCTTTCATTGTCTCCAACCTTTAAACCATGGTTTTGACCTAGTTGGCTCACACCAGTAAAGGGTAGGAAGACTAGAAACTAGCAACGTTTAAACATGAGCCAACTAGCTTGAAACCATGGTTTAAAGGTTGGAGACAACGAGAGAGATATTGAATTCTATCTCTCTCAGTGTTTATGTAAACAAAGCTTGTTGGTGGGCTATTGGTAAAGCTCCATCTAGTGATCATAAAATGCAAGCTAATAGCAAGTTACAAAATTTATAACTTGTTTTGTTTATCATATATATATAAACTTTGTTTTCAGTATTTAGAAGGTAAAAATACTAATAAAGAAAAATAAAAGTAGGTAAATAGTGTTATATACTTACATACCGGTATTGTAATATTGGCATGGTCAGAGTTGGTCTCTATCTACGGAAAAATAAAGGTGTACATATAATGTGGTGAAAATACAATCGTCATCCCTATTGATCAGGCAAATTAAATATAAAATGAATGAGTATGAAAGATAGTATGAAAAAAAAAACTATACTTAATTATACTTACCCAGCATTTAACAAAAATACTAAATCAACTCATCAATCATTTTAAAAAAATGTCAAGCGTTGGTGATCTGCCATTCAAGCAACCACTCTGGGTTCGCTTACCGATCAACGCATTTGACATATGAAAAAAAAAGTAAACTTTCAAATAAGACAATGTTTGATATTAAAAACACCTATGAGCAAAGTAAATCTATTATTTCCCCCTTAATTAATACATTTTAAATTTAAGAAGCTTGTAATAATGGCATGGTCAGAGTTGACAACTATCTACAACATTACAATATCTCAACCGGAATTTTTATTAAAATTAATATTATAATTCTCACTGTCCATAAAAAATTCAATAAAAATGTATTACCTGTATTATATTTATTCATCAATCATGCGGAGTTTAGGCAAATAATGTCAAATGACATTTTTAATTTTGCGAAAAAAATGCTTACCTGAAGATAAATTTCATTTATATATACAAAAGAAGTAACATTTAAATCGCTTAAGATTAAGTAACCCTTTGTAGAAATAAATAAAAGGCAACATAAACTTTCAAATCAGCTTTTCTTTAAAAGCTTCTCAAATACAGAAATGGTATAATTGGATTTATGTATGTATAATTGTAAATTTGTTCGTCAAACAACTCTTAAAGACGTGTGGCAAAAATTAAATATATATCTCAATAGTTTGGTAATTAATTTTTGTTTGTAATCTTTTATTATTTGAATATTTTACTTTAAAAAAAAAAACAAGTTATATAAAAATACGTTTATTAAAGCATTGTAACCATGACACAAGAGAAAAGAGGAAATGAAGAAGAAGAAAAAAGGCTAATCCTTATAGACAAGATTTTACTGTGTGTTTTCAAGCTTAAATGTTCCTATACACTTAACGACAATAAAGAAATATCTGTAGGTTGCAGCTTTTGAAAGATTTCATATTTAATATAACATAGAATTAATAAAAAGCATTTATATTGTGAAAATATTGAGCTTGCAATTGATAAATTAAATAATTTTTCAAATAATATATGTAACTCATTTATATTAATCAAACTTTTATTCTTTAAATTTGCATATGATAATAATTAGTTTCATATTTAATTAATTTTCACATTAATTATATTTAAAAATCAGTAAATATCACAAATACACATTTGAAAATTTATATTAATATATATATATATTTAAAAAGTATGTTTATATATATATAAAACGCAGGACCTTTTGAAAATTAAAAAAAAAAACTTTTGTTTTATTTAAAACAATAACAAAACAAAATGTTATAAGGCAATTCTTGAAATTACATAGTTCTTTTAATGTGTATGATGTTTTTAAAAAAGGTTGTTTTGGCATGTACGCGTGCATAGTATATATAACGTGAAAATAAAAATACCAACTTATAACTCCTTTACAAAGAAATCTGTAAATACTTAAAAGACCGTTACTAATATGTTTTTATAAAGTAATATATTTATTTATCTATTTAACTGATTGTTGAATTCTTCATCTATCTATCTATCTATCTATCTATCTATCTATCTATCTATCTATCTATCTATCTATCTATCTATCTATCTATCTATCTATCTATCTATCTATCTATCTATCTATCTATCTATCTATCTATCTATCTATCTACCTACCTACCTACCTACCTACCCATCCACCCACCCACCCACCCACACACATTCCATCTATTTATTTGTTGCCAGATATAGCTTCCTACTATTCTATTCATCTAGAAATATATATATATATATCTGTCCATCCTTCTATATATTGTAACCTTAAATAGCAAGCGAAGGGAAATATATGGCTCAGCTAAACTTCTCATTATGTTAAAACATAGCAAATATTAAGCTCAGGGTTCTATATCAACAGCTAATAATAATATTTTGGCTTGCATTAATGCATATATGTTGCTATAAAAGAAGTAAGGTGTGCATTACCAGGGCTAATGCAAGCATCAAATCAAATTAGAAGAATAGTTCTCATACTCACTTTTTAAAATACAACTCTTAAAATTTTATGCAACATCTAATATAAAAAAAAGATTAGGCTACTTTCAATACTCTTTATCTTATATTTTCTAGAATACAACCAAATGTTATAATGTTAACTACTCTTCTAATTGATCAGGTCTAAAGTAGTTATTCTTTATTAAAAATGTCAGGGCCTTTATGCCACCTAATTCTTTCTTAAGGTAATTTTTAGTCTTAAACATAGCAAGTCTTTTTACAAAATAATTTTATAAACAAATCTCAGGTTTTTTAATAAATAATAATCTTATATTTTCTCAATTCTTAAAACCAACCATTAATGTGATTCTAGTGACAAATAATAGTAACAGGATATGATTTTACCTTTAGGATGAGATCTTAATGATTCAAACAGTTATTAAATTTAGAGTTAAAATTAAACATGAAAAACATAATGATAACACTCTAGGATGATATTTATGATGAGTAGGAATGGGATTTTATTGCAACAAAAAATATCACACTAATAGGTTCCACTTCCAATCTTATATTAAAATAAAGCAATTTTATGATTTTTTCTCCAGATAAATAATGTATAGTGATCTTATAGTTTTACTAGAAATAAATGAAATAGAATAAAGTGATCTTATAGTAGGTGAATAAAATAATCGTATCATTTATCATCATCATCATCAACCATTATCAATACACTGCAGGATGAAGGTCATTCATCATCATTAACATCAACCATTATCAATCCACTGCAGGATAAAGGTCTCTCCAAGTTCAACCCATATTTTCCGATCTTTAGCTTCACTTCTCCACATCACCCCTGCACACATTATATTTCATCCATCAATCACACATGTCTCTTTCTGCTTCTTTTTCAATCTCTTGTAATCAATCCAGTTTAAGATTTCAATTGTCCATCTATTATCATATCTTCTAGCAATATGTTCAGCCCAACTCCACTTCAGTCTTTGATTTTTTTCAATATGGTCAGTAACACCTGTTTGTTCTCTTACCCATATATTACATTTTTAATCTCTTCTTGTTACTCCCAACATGCATCTCTCCATACTTCTTTGAGTGGTATGAAGTCTCTGTATTGGTCTTTTATTAATGAACAAGTAAAAACTGGTAAAACACATTTATTAAAAACCTTTCTTTTCAAACACAGGCATATTTCCTTTTAGTATCAAGTTATTTCTACCAAAAGCACTCCAACCAAGTTTAATTCTGTGATTCATTTCATCTATCATGTTTTTATCTGTATTAATAATCTGACCAAGGTATTTGTAACTGTTAACTTTTTCTAACTCATCATAATCAATCTTTATTTTAATATTTTGAGAAAATCGATTAAAAATTATTTTAGACTTTTTAACACTTATCTTTCATCCAACGTTTTTATTTTCATCTGACTCCTGCAACATTTCCTGCAGGTCTAAAGCATTATTTGCAAAAACAACTACATCATCTGCAAAATCTATTGACTTAAATAATCTCCATTTTCTTTCACTGTTTTAGATTCCCATTTTAATCCACAAAATACTTCTAGCAGCACAACCTTAAAATGTTTTGGAGATATGTAGTCACTCGGTCTTACACCCATGACAATGTTGACTTTCCTAGTATCATTATGTAATATAATTGTTGCTGTTGCATTTTTGTATTTTTTGAAATATGTCAATATCCTGGATATCTATTCCTTGATGATCCAATGCTTTATTCACTAAAGAAATGTTTATAGAAATTGATATGAAACCATACTGGAATAACTAATTGATAAATTATGGATTCAGCAACTTTATGTATATAAAATATAGGTATATATATATATATTTAAAAAATGCAACAGAAAAGATAAAAATAATGCATTTTTTATGCTTCACAATAAATCCTTTTTTAGTTTTTAAAAATTAATAAAAAAACAACAATTTTGTCTTATTCATTTTTATATTGTTAAAATGTTTTTATTTGATAATGAAATCTAAAACCTAAAACCTGATGTTGTTACATTATATTGTTTTATTATTTATGTTCATTTGTTATTTTTTTTAATTAACCAATTTTCGGTATAAAAACATAGAACGAACAGTATTTTTTCATTCGTCCCTTTTTCTTTCATTTTAAACTCAAAACAAAATAAGGAGATTGAAAAGACAAAGAATACTAAATGTTTGATACAAAATTGTCAATGATAAATATTAAAAGATTTTGAATTACACATTGAATTTATAATAAATTAATTTGTAAGTATTGTGCAGAGGTTTATGAGAAATATCTTCTCCGAAAAACATTCATAATTTCTGTATTAGTTATGATAATTAATGCAACCTTATCTATTCCATTTATTTCTGAAAATTGTAACAATATAAACATCCATATAAAAAGGAGGTATAACTTCATGCCTTTATTTTTTTCCTAAAAATATATTACTATTGCGGAAGACAAACATCACCAACACATTTTAGACCTTCTTCAGATATTTTATCAAGACGTATAGTTTTTCCATTGTTAAGTATATCAAGAGTTGTTTTGATTTCACTAAGCTATGAATATTTGTCCAAATTAAAGTAATTAGATAAAATGGGTGTAGCATTAAATGTTATATCATGATTCAAAAGATGACTGAAATGGTCATTCTAACTGTTGAAAATATCATTATCAATGGATGAGAGTATCATTTCTGGATGTAATAGCACTGTGATAACACTTTTCAGATGTATGTGCTGTTTTCAATGCATCATCAAATAATCCAGAATGATCATCATCAGTAAATGTTCGTATAATTTTTGCAGTTTTAATGCATCAATCATTTTTAAGTTCCTTGTCAACCATTCAGATCTTTATATTTATTATAGTTTCACATTTAATTTATTATTCTTCAAAACCACAAATGCCACATGTTTTCTTTTGCATAAATTATGAATAATAAGATCATTGTCAGAAACCCAATCATGATTCTTTTTGAATTTTAGGTTTCATAATATGACAATCCTTGAGGTCTGAATTAGCTATTTTCATGTTTAATATTTGTTGAAATTTTGTACATATGTGAATTAACATTAATTTTTTCATGATAGTGATTGGAATAATATCTAATATTAATGCATAAATCATAACAAACTTGGACTGTACTAATCTATGATTCAGACAACAATTTGTGATTCTACTTTGCATTCTAACTAAGCTGCTCAATGCAATTATTTTGGGTGTTTATGCATTCATATTTATCATAGGAAATTTTCTGTCTAAACAAAATATTTGTAATAATCAATATATGTGCTGTGCAAAAATTTAATAAGAATAGCCCATTTGAATTTACAGCACCAAAACCATTATTTTAATCAGATCTTGGTGTATACTGACATATGTATTAAAGTCTCCAAAATTAAAATTTGTCATTTATTGTATTCTTGTACTAATGTCATTCAGCAAGAAATAAACAATAAGATTAGAGTATAGTTACTAATAAAGTACACATTAGCACAATTATGCAAGACAAATTTTAATATTATTTAATGAGGATTTCCAATAATAAAGTTGTTAAATGAAATATTACAACAATTGTAATGCCATATATTCTTCTTTCACTGCTCTTTTAAAAAAAAAAACCTGTAGGTATTTATTCTATTAAACTTCCTTTCTCAGGATGATGAGCTTCAGTAGAAACAGGTCTATCAAATGAAAGTCTAGACAATCCCTTAGCCACAAGCACAGTTTTCTGTTGTGCTCTTAAAAAATTTGTATCAAATAAAGTTTACATATTCTAAGATACAGTATAACCTACTCATCACGATATATTATTTGTATAATAGGGTAATGTATTGTTATTGGCATTTATTAGAAGTGCGTAAATAATTATTCAAAGATGTTAGAAAAAGCATTACTCACATGCCTAACTCATTAAAATCTCTTCCATACACACACACACACACACATATATATATATATATATATATATATATATATATATATATATATATATATTGTAGCCTTTTGGTTTATTACCATCTATAAACCAAATATAATAAAATGAAGTAATTGTGGAATTTTTTTTTTTTTTTTGCTATAAGAAAAGTTAAGTTTTATTTGAGAAAGTAATGGCTATATAGCTCAAAAGCAACATATATAGAGACAGTTTGTGTTTGTATGGAATATCTACTACTAAAGAGTTGATGAGAATTAAGATTGAATCGATTGTCAGTAGCTTTAGTTAACAGTTTCTTTCTGGAGAATAGGTTTTAGAGTTATAGGGGATTATAGCGAATATTTATGTTTATGATTATCAGAAATTATAATTGATTTTATGCTTGTAATTATAAGAAATTATGATTGATATTTTATGTTCATATAATCTGAATAATCAGTTTTCTGTTTCATGATCTGCACATGTATGTGTGTGTAATACAGATATATGGGTTGGATTTTTTTTTCTTTTATGGGAACTGACATAATTTTTTTTTAAATTATTAAAAATGTAAATCTAAATAAATTATTTAGATCCAATGAATGTAACCTTTGTTTGACCAAAAAAATGTTGGTAAGCTTATGTTTTCAATTATATCTTTCTTTAACTAATTTTCCATAAATTAATCGACAATGTGTTAATTAAAGAGATCTGGTTTCAGATCAGACAAAGTTGTTAATAGTAAGACTTAAGAGTCATTGTTCATTCTGAGTGGGAATTTTTTTGATTAGACTTGAAGAGGAACCACTGGGGGGGGGAGGTTTAACATGTGTTTTCTTTTTTACTTCACTCTATAAAAGTGACTGGAGAAAGTGAAAAAAAAACTTTTGCTAATTGACAACAACAAGCTAACTACTGAAAAAATATCTCTGAAGGTTTTTCTGCAATTTTTTTTTAAATATTCTTTCTCAGAATTTAATAATGTATTTAAGTTTTATAGTAGACCAAAATATGAATTTCTAATTCATCCATAAATGGTGCATGTTTATCTCTTCCTCAAGTCAATTATGAATGAATTAACTTTTGATAAGACATTTTATACTAAATGCTACAACTTATCCATCCTGCTTATTTCCAAGTCATTGAAGGAGAGAACTGTTAAGCTTCTGTATGAAATTCAGATTATAATAATTATTTGGCTGTTTAAAATTTGTTTAAAGAAATTGCAACAAACTTCTAAAAATGTTTAAAAAGTTAATTCATGTTGGTAATCAGAAACTGCTTGTTGTATATAGTTTGAGCCTTTAAATGAAAAAGAAGAAGAAAGCAAAACAAAGTGAATTCAAATTCAGGAAGAACTCATCAAATGGAAGGTAACTAATAGAACTCTTTTAAAAATTTATTAATTCTCCTGTAGCTACACTTTTGATTTAAAATAACTATCTACGTTTTTTATCTATCTTAATTCAAATGACTGTCTGTGTGTTTTATACATTTAATTAAAATAACTGTCTGATGTGCAAGTATATAGCTATCTCAAGTAAAATGAACTAAATATATTAATTGATTGATGGAAAGTGGAAGGAAAAGACATTTAAAGAGACTATCCATAATGTTGATATTTATTCTTTATTTTATTTCGTTTATATAATATGTCTTTTTTTTGTTTTGTTTTTTTATATATTTCATTTGTTTATATATTATGTCACACTCTAATCACTAGATTATTTAATTTAATATTTTCTTTATGTTTAAAATGTTTGAAGGAAAGAGAAAAAATGATTTTGATACCATTTAAGTATAGATGCTCACGTAAATTTAAATTTAAAAGTAAAGAGAGAAATGATATAAATATTTTTATTATTCTTAACAAAATTTTAATTTGTGCTTAATAGTAAATATGAAGAGTGAGAGGATGGTCGTAAAGCCCATAATTATGCTAAAGTATTGTTGATCTGTTATTAATATAAATGTTAGGTGTGTTGTTGGCTTGACTGTTTAAAATTGAAATAATTCATAGATGTTTGATTTGGGGTTTGGTTAGTCTTTGTCATTTATCTAGGCTGGAATCAATGTATATGTGGGCATATATAAAGCTATAAATGCTTGTCATTACTGATGTCAAGTTATCTTACCACCCAATAGATGGGAAATGGCTGTCTCATGATATATATACCATGGCAATCGGAGATGACTAAGTTTCACTCCATTTATTTGTTAAGATATGGAATTATTAATAAAGTTACTGTTTAAGTGTAGAAAAGGTTGCATGCCAATATAGGGAATAGGTGTCTAAGAGAAGCTCTTTACACGATCCTGGATCTTAAGAAAAGATCTCTCTCCCTGGCTCAAGCAAATAGTTTAAGTTTGAAGATGATGTTGTTGTTTTGTTTATTTCCCTTATTAAAATGTAGCTGTGTGCGTATTATAGATACTGCATGGTGATGTGTGATATGAAGAGAGTTTTCTTATGTGGGACAGAATAAAGTTGCCCTGAAAGGATAAGGATTCAGTCAGATGTATATGTATGATGAAGAATGACAGGGATTGTAACTAATAAATAACCGATCTGTATTGATTTTTTTTGAATGATGGTAAATTGAGGTCATCGGGCTGAGTGGACATACTGACATATTAATATATATACAGTCAAAAATGTAAAGATCTGACAAGCATAAATGTAAAAGTGTGGGTTTTGAATTTAAACCCGTTTGCAGAATTAGTAGGGTAATTTGTTGACATATCATCCTTTTTCATTGGAAAGGTGAAAATTATTGTTTGATAAAATGGTTTAGAAATGTAAGATTATTTCACATTGTTAGTTAAAATAATTGAAGTGAATATATTATTTTGGAATAGTCCAATGGACAATGTTTACAATAAAAAGGGAGGGAGGTAGAAATTTATAGGTTTTCTTCTCTTTCAAGATAAGTTTTCTTAAAGCTAAAATATCCGGAATTCTGTTTCCAGTGTTTGTATTTATTATTATTATTAATTATTTATTTAATAAATGAATGGGTCAAAACAAGAAGTGAGTCATCCAGGAAATTAGTTAATTCAAACATGTATTCGAATAATAGTCCTGAATAGATCGGAGTCATATATTTGTGTAACAATATTATAATGTAGTGTGTTTTTATTTTAATCTTTATCATTATTATTTAATGTAATAAAGTTTATTATTGTTATAAGATTATATTGTGTTTTGTGTTTTGATGTTTCAAATATCTCCAGAACCTATATATCCAGCACCTATATTAAGGTAATATTAGTTCATATTTAAATTAATTATTTATTTTATAATGATACTTTATTTCCAAGATCGATTTGCAGTAGTCATTATCATATTGTATCCATATTCGATTCACGTAGTTAATTTTATATAAATAATTTATTTCCATAATTGATTTACCGTATTAATTTTATCTTGAATATTTATATTCGATTAACATAATTCATTGGTATAAGTCACTTTTTTAAACTTCATTTTCACGTGGTTTATTTTATAATTAATAAATTTGCATAATCTGATTTTATGAATTATTTCCGTACGTTACTCTCATAAGTAAATTTTGATTGATTTATCTGATTGATGTCCATGGTTTACTTCCATAGTTTACTTTAGCAAAATAAAATTATTAAGGCTATTAATTAAAAATAGATTAGAAATAATAGAATAAAATGACAGGGAATAGTTGAGTTAAGTTTAATAAATTTAATCTTTTGATTCATTGTAATGTTGTGAATATTGGGAGCAGACATAAAATCCCTTTTCTGCTCTCGGTGTTTAGAGTGATTCCCACTATTGAACTTGTATTAAAATTTATGTTAGCATATATGGGATCATATCCATTACAATGTAATCCCTTATATGGGCACCTCTTGATAGATCTAGACCTTGAGAAAGAGCAGTTCAATTATTAGTCTAAGAGCTAGTTTGGAAGTCAAGTAGCATATTATAATAAAATTATTATACGATTATTAAAACAGGGATCATGGATTGATAGTTGATCTAAATATATATGTGTATTTTGAGAAATAAGATTAGGAATTCTCAGATTAGAGAACATAACACAGACATTCCATGTTATATAATTGTAGCTATTGAAAGTGATAGATGCTGAGAACGAAAAATAAAGTAATGGAATTAAATGAGGAGATTTATTTGTGATAAATTTTATCTAATGTTCAATTAAATAATAAGTTTCTATTATGAACATAGATTATGAGTTCTCTGCATTGATTACTGATTTGTTTCCAGTCAGATATAAATGAGAACTGTATATAGCATTTTCTGTAGTTACCACTCGAGATCAAATATTTATAATAAAGTTGTGAAAGAAAGTTGTCTCATTAGTATGAATTTTATAATAAATTTATCATGAAATATTTGCATGACTAATGCTGAGTTTGAAATTAAGACCATATAAATTGAATGGTTTTATCAATATTATTGTTATTATTATTTTTTTTTGAGAGACAATTTAATTGCTTTCTCCAGTATCTTCTATAGTCCTAAATCGACTAATGATGATGATCTCTAGTGGGCATTACAATTTATAGCTACAGTTTGGCGCACCCGGTATATTTGATCCTAAAGTATAAAATTCAATTGACTAGCTACTTGAAATAAATGAGAGTTTATTGAGGTTGAATGAGTGAAAGAGTGCGCGGAGAAAGTTCAGGTGACAATATATATATATATATATAATTCTGTGCTAATACGCTTGTTAGAGAAGTTTAATTTTGTTTATATATTTATATACGCTAAGCACTTTCAAAGTTCTTAGACTTCATATTCATAGGCTAGTGCAATCAATGGTAATAAGGAGGAGTATTGTAATTTATGCAAATTCATTTGCTGTTCATTAGTCATAGGTTATGACATTTTCTTCTGTTTTGATAAATTGTCCATCTTTTTGAAACGGTGAAACAGGTGTTCTTCCTATTTATAGAATTAGTCTCATTATTTATAAAGTAGGCCTCTTTAATTTTACATCTATGGTCATTGTTTTTTTACATAATATTTAAATACGTGTATATTGTCTATTCTAAACATAATTTAATCATAAAGAACTTGAATACAGACTTTCAAACTCCCCTCAACTATCCAATCCATCTTAAACAACTGATACACATGACCACACACATGTGAAAAAGATAAATGATTTCCAATATAATCAGCACTCATAAGTGATATATATATATACAATCACTGCTCAATTTATATTAAGATAGCAAACTTTAGTGGACATACTTTCAATCTTCCCCAATCTCCATCTCTTCAGCCATCCATATCATTGAAAAAAAGAGTTGGAGAGTGGAGAAGATTGAAGCTTGTCCATTAAAGTTTGGAAATTTGCTAGTTTAATACAAGCTGAGCAGTGATTATATATGTGTTGCAGATGGTGATTTGGACCAACTGACAAGTGCTTATCAGCATGGAATATGACTATTGGAAACCATTTATTTTTTTTCGCATGTATGTGCTCATGCGTATCAGTTGTATAAGATGGATTGAATAACTGTTGTAAGTTTGAAAGTCATCTATCTATCTACTTACCTACCTGCCTGCCTGCCTACCTACCTACCTATCTAGTTTGTATATTTATTATTTTCATATATATATATATATATATATATATATATATATATATAGTAATGGAACCAAAAATATATTGTGAATTGAAAACACAAATGTAATTCTAAACAACATTTTTCTAAAGTTTGTCTTAGGGGTGATATGATGATGATGATGATGATGATGATGATTTTATTATTATTCACTAAATATAATAAAAATTACAGCTCCACAATCAATCCTACTCATTTGATATCCATTATTAATCATAATGCTAACGGTTATATGTCGGCTTTTAATTTACATGTAGTTAAAAATTGCCCTCACAATTTATCACTTATACTACGGTATAATTACATATATTTCAATACCACATAGAATAAAAAAGAAAGGTACTCAAAGACATTAAATTTTATTAAAATAAAATAATTTAGTAATACAAACAGAAGCAACAAGACAAAAAATATTTAGTATAAATGGAGTTGTAGACTCACATAAATAAACATATTCTTTAATACACGACAATCGATAAATAATTACACAAATCTTTTATTGTTAATACCCCCCCCCCCTTATTTAACAGTTAACTGACATATAAAAATACATAAACAAAAATTTATATCTTATAAATTTGTTTGTTGTTTTTTTTTAAAATTTTAACAATATGAGTATTATCAGTGGATATAAAAAATAATGATAAAAAAAAGTCAAGAGATATAAGTAATTTAAAAAAATACTTAAAATTTGACTAATACTTATTAATAAAATCTATTTTATCAAAACCATAATAGAAATGAATAAATAAAAAATATCTCACATCATTATATTCTTGAACAGAATTACACAAAAAATATACCATTATATAGAACACATAGGATCTGCTCAGTTGGTTAGAGCATTACCTTAAAATTCAATAATCAAGAATCTAAGGGTCCAGGCTCAAATCCTATGCTAGTACTGTCACTGGTCAGGCCAGCAACACCTGAAGAAGAAAGAAGAAAAATACCTCTCGAAACGTTGTGCATATACTAACCTGTTTGCTGTGAAATTACTAACAGTTGAATGCATTTGGAATATTTAAATAAAATTAAACTTTTTTAAAGACATTCAACACACATATTAGGTGATGGAAATAGTCCAATATAAAAATATAAATACTCCAAGATGTATCATGTAATAGATTCATATCTCTAAGTATGTTTGGCTACTGGCCACAATGAATATTTTCCATAGTTTATAACATGACATAACTGATTATTCACTGGAAATATTAAAATACCTTTTATCGCCTTGAACAATAACTATTTCACTAATGGATAAGTAACGATATTATATCTTATATTGCCCATCTGATCTTTTGAGAAAGCCATCTAAAAAAAGAGAAAGAAAAAAATTAAAATAAAGCATTTTACATCTAATAAACATTCATTACATTTTTTTTTTTTTTTTTAAATAATTAAGGTTATCTTCTGATTGCGTGCGTTTTAAAATTATTATATATAAATTAAAAATCTTTCATCCCAAATAACAAGACAATTGTAAGATAGTAACAATAAATTAACAGTATATTCTTACATTCACTTAACTGAAACTAAAAAAATAATACAAAAAAGAATGAAAATTTTTACAGATTTTACTAGGTTTAATGAACACGAAGATTTTATTATATTTTATACATTTTATGTTTATATATATATTTTTCAATTGTCAGTCTTTAATATGCATATCCCTATAAGCATTTTATTGTATTAATTTCAGATAATAAAATTCAATCCCAGAATTGTGTTGCTTTTAAATTTTAGATTTCTCCTGTTAAATTAATTTTCCCCTCATATATAATTATAAATAAAGCAAGTCATATATAACGTGACATTGCTTTTATAAGCTTGTATTTACAAAAATATAATACACTAAACATACCAATAGCTCAAACAAGCTCTTAATTGATAAATGGGATAAGAGAAAATATTTAAAATCTCTATCTGAAATACTCTTATCCTCAGAAAAAATTGGTTTCGAACTTATGGCTCACTTTAATGAGGAGCTAAAATATTTAGATACTAGATCTAAAATATCAACTCAAAACCCAGTACTTATTTCATAAGTAATATTTAAATAGAAACTCTGAAGTTTTCAAACATGAAAACTTAAATAGCCATATGGGACTGAACTAAATTCAGATCTATCATATATTAATAGCCTCAGCATAGCCATAGCCATGAAGGTAAAATTATAATTATCAATAAAGCCAAGTCATATATAACATGATATTGCTTATATAATCTTGTATTTACAAAAATGTAATACAGAGAGCATACCGATAGCTCAAACAAGCTCTTAATTGATAAGTGCATTAAGAGAAAATATTTAAAATCTCTATCCAAAATACTCTTATCCCAGACCAATTGGTTTCAAGCTTATCACTCACCACAGTAAGGAACTAGAATATTCAGACACTAGATCTAAAATATTGATGGTTATAATTTTACCTTTATGTCTTTGGGTATGCTAAGGCTATTAATATATGGTAGATCTGAATTTGGTTCAGTCTCATTAAGCTATTTAAGTTAGATAGCTTGAGTAAAAGACATTTTCATGTTTGAAAACTTCAGTTTCTTCTTAAATATTGCATATGAAATAAGTGCTGGGTTTTGAGTTGATATTTTAGATCTAATGTCTGAATATTCTATTTCCTCACTGAGGTGAGCCATAACCTGAAAACTAATTGGTCTGCGAATAAGAGTATTTTGGATAGAGATTTTAAATATTTTCTCTTACTGCACTTATCAATTAAGAGCTTGTTTGAGCTATTGGTATGCTTTCTGTACTATCATTGAATTGGGTACAAAAACATTTATTTCAAAGGCTGGATTTTAATTTCTATAGAATAATCTTTTAAATATTTTCATTTCAGGCAGGATTTACAGACAAATTATACTGTAAGTTCACATCTCCACATATACTGAACTCCAGCTGGCAGTTAAAAAGAGTGTCTAGTCCATTGTCATTAGAGTTATTATAACATAGTAAAAATAAAAGGTTTATCTTTGGAAATATTAAGATACCTTTTTCTCCATGGCCAACAGCTTTTCATTAGTGGTCCAGCAGCCTAATTTTATCCCCTATTGTCTTTCTGATTTTTGGAGCAAGATAGCTGTAAAAAAAGAAAGAAAAAAATGAAACTGAAGCTTTTTATCTTTAACCATTCTAGGATTTAACTGAATCAAAAAAGATAATAAAGGTCGATTATATATATATTGCCATTTTTTTCTTTTTAATAAAGATTATCGTCTAATTACAATTTAAAACTAGTGTCTATAAATTAGAAATCTTTTATTCCAAAAAAAAACCCCAAGATAATTCTAAGCTAGTCATAATAAATTAATTATATATTCTTACATTCACACAGAACAGTAACTAAAAAAATAATAATACAAAAAATGGTAAACTTTAAATACTTAATTAGATTCAGTTGTTACATAGTGAAGATATCTGCCCATTTCTTGTATATTTATTAAATGGATTATGTTATGTACATGAGGGGGCAGATTGACCTTAGGTAAACATGGGTGTGACAAGAATCTTGACCTCAAGGTGGCCTTTGAGCATTTCATCATCAGATTTTCAATTGGATTGACGGTTGAAGAGTTAGAGTGTGGGGTATATTGAAGCCTGTCCATTAAAGTATGAGGATTGGTTACATATCAGAGCACTTATAGCATGTATGTGTAGAGATGGTAATCTGGACCAACTGATGATTGCTGGTTTAGCATGAAATACGGATATTGGTGATTATTTATCTTTTCAACATATATGTGTTCAAGTGTATCAGTGTTATGAGATAGTGTGAAGAGTGGTGGGGCATGTGAAAGTCTGTGCTCATATACCCTATATCTTAATTAGATTTAACAAACATAAACATGCTATTATATTCTATACATTTCATGTTTATATTATTTTTTTCCAATTCTTAATCCTTATTATCTAAATCATATAAAATATTTCATTGTATTAAGTTCATATAGTAAAGTATAATGCCAGAGTTTGATTAAGGAATCATGCAATATTTTTTTTTTCTACAGCTTTTAATTATACAAATTTAACACAATTTAACTGTTTAATAAGGTACCTTTCTACTAAAAAAATGCTTATGTATTTTCGGGAGGAAAATACTGGATTTAAGCATAAATTCTCTATCATAGTACTATGATATAATGTTTAAATATTTAAAAACTGATTATGATTAATAGTATAAATATTAATAGCATTTAATATTTGTAAATAGAAGTACATTTGACTGCTTAAATCTTAATTTTTATAAACAGAAAGAAAATTCGTATAGGCAGTAAATATGCCATTATATAATGGTATGACGTCATTTTCTATTATAATATTTTGAAGTTTATTTATTGTTTTTTTTTTATTTTTTATGGTTTCTGTTTTTTACATTATTTTAATATTATTTAAATCACATTCAAGCAAGATTTTTTATATCGCTGAAGACGAAGGAATAGTTAAACAATTATTTTCTTTAGTTTTAAATAATTATAAAGTGGCTGATATTTTCATAATCGTTTTTCTTCACATCTCGTTTCCCCTCTGTATGACTTATATCAGTTGAATGTAATTAAAAAACAATACATTTTCACCTTTTATGTATAATTTTTTAAAGGTTATTGATTAAATTTATATTAGGCGGAACATAAAATCAAACAATCTAAACAACACATAATTTTTTAATGAATTTAATTTGAGCATTATTGAGAAAAAAACATAATATATTCAGTTATTTTTTAATAACAAAAAGAAATTTTAACTAGAGAAAACATAAAGAGAAAAATGTCAAGACGGAAAAGACATCCTGAAAAGAAGGGTAAATAATTATGTAAATATAATTATAATAAACTTTTACATAAAAATACACACAAAAAATATTCATATTTTATTTTTGTTTTTCTTGATGTTATTTTTTTAAGAAATATATTTTTTAAAAGAGTGAATAATTTGTAATCTATTTTATCAAACGTTTATAATTTTAGTACTGCAAACAATTCTATATTGAGTATTTTATCACTTTTCTAATTACACATTCTCCTTTTAATATACAGAAAAGACTTAAAGCTTGCTGCTTTATGTATAATTAGGAGATTAAAATCACAACACTGGTTTATTAGGTAAATAAAATATTCTCTATCCAAAGCATACAATAAAACTTTTTAATAAAAAAAGATATACGCAAATCTGACTTTGATTTAAAATTTTAATATACGTTTTAGGAAAGGGATTGATGAACAACTTATTATTTAGATGGTCATTTGATCTAGATATTTGTTAGTATTAAAAATAATGATTTTATTTTATTCTTTTCTATAATGCATTTGGTACTTGTATAATTTCCTGTTGACCAAGATGACAGTTCACATTTTTAATAAATATACAGTTTTGAGTGCGTTTTTGTTATTTTTTTATTTTTTATTACTGAATATGTGCTAATTAAAAAAAAAATACTAACTTAAATTTAAAAAAAAATAAAATAAATAAATTCCATTAAAAAAGCTTTATTAAAATTATTTTTTTACTTATATGATAATGTGGATAAGATGAGACTTTCTTAACATTGTTGTATTGTCAACTGTGAAATCTTGTTCAAACAGAATATCCATTCATAAAAAAAACATGGTTCAATAGCTTCAAAATTCTCTTTCTGACTGCATTCAGATTTATTTACAACTGGAGTAGAGATTTAATGCCCATTGAATGGGGAAAAGATCAGTTGGATTTGTCCAAAAACATTGTCAAATTTGATTAAACTTTTTACAAAGTGTAGAAATGGACAAGAGAGAATATGCTCGTGCTACGTGGCTCGTGCTACAGTACCAGTGAGTGCTTAATCATAACTCTTGCAGGTAGGATTTTTTAAAATAACAACAATGGAAATTAAAATATAAATATTAAATATGACATTTCCTAGAAACAATTGGTTTGTAAGGATTTCTTGTAGTTCCTGAGACTGTATATTTATCAAAAATATGAGCTGCGATCTTGGTAAACAAGAAAATGCACAAGTACCAATGCATTTTAATTTAATTACAGGTATGTTGATCTAATGATTGTTTATATCAAATTTATTCAGAAATAATGCATTTATTTTAAATCAAATATAACAGTTGTGCATAAGATGACAAGCTTTAACTGTTTTATGTATTCTAATGAAAATTTTTGTAATTACATAATTGATAAAATACAAAATGTACAGTGAGTTGCACAAAGACATATAGATGTTAATTATGACTTGTGATGTTTGGTTCAACATCAGAGTGATAAACACTGGATCTATCTCTTAAGGTACATGGATCATATTCAATGCTTCCACTTTTGATTTCAATTTTTAAGTAGTATACCATTCAATTATTTTATTATATAATTTTGATATTTTAAATTACAAATAGGACATGGATTATATAAATTTAATAAATTATACAACAGCATGAATATAAAAAAATGAATATCTATGAATTTTTAAAATAATAATCAATTTTAAATTCATTAAAATATGTGACAAGGTTCACAATGATTTATTTTATATTCTACCAAATATAAATAAATTAATCAATAAGCCTAAAAATACTACTATACATAAAGAGCAAAAACATTTATTTAGTAAATTATATATAAATAAAGTAAATCATATATAGATGAATTAATTTCTTTTACATTGTAATTGCATAAAAAACAAAGTAAATAATAGTTCAAATACTGCTTCAGTTTTCTTTGATTATGAAAAATTATGCAACTTTAATCTTAATTTTATTCTAAATTATACTATGAAATATTTGAGGAATTAGATTTAGCTTACCGACATATAAATAAAATTAACATAGACATGATATTGATCTTAATATTCGTGTAATGGTTTTGGATGAAAAAATGATTTATTGTATAAAATGATCACACAATTAATCATATCAATAATATTCAAATAAATAAACAATGTCTTTAAATGTTATTTAATGCATTGGTTGCTAATTATGGCTAAAAACATTTGCCGTGATTTGAAAGGTTATAAAAAGTTTCTTAAGATGCTGCCCTCTCTTGAATTATTTTACAAGTAAAAAATCAATAAAACTGACATTATAGGTCTAACAAAGGAAAAGGTGTCCCTTTCTTCAATCTGATTGGCTGTTAAATTTTGACAACAAAGAAAATGGTTGTCAATAACTGAAGAGTTACAATTTCTTTTGTTTCATTTCAAAAATGATAAACGAATGTTTTAGACCATTTTAAAAGTATTTTTTGACAAATTATAAATTATTTTGATAAAATATGCTAAAAACTAAATTATTTTAGAAAGATAGTTAAGACTTTATCAAAAATTATTCACTTATCTGCAACGTAAAATTGGGAAAGAAATCACTGACATCAGCAAAACTTTTTGGTTGGTGAGTAACGTTCATTTTTAGATTTGCCACTATCAAATATTTTTATAATTATAAATAAAAATTTATTTTTGAAAAAACTTTTGTTCACTTTCATAACCTGACAAATTATTAATATACTTTTTGCAAATGAAACTAAAGTGAATAATATTTTTTTTTTGTTTATAATTTATTTTTTATTAAAAAAAAAGAGGTTATGGTTTTTTTAATATTTTTATGTAGAATATTATTAATGTTTAAAATGTACTAGATTTACTTTTATATATATATATATATATAAAAATATATATATATATATATATATATATATATATATATATATATATATCCATATATATATATATATATATATATACATATAAAGGTACTTAAAAACAGCTTCATCTTGGACCAACAAACATGTTATAAAGTCTATTATTTTTGACTTATGCTGGTTTCACTAGAAGTACGTGATAAAATATAGAAGAATACTTCAATTAAGAAATGTGTAAAAATTTAAATAATATACATATAAAATATTTTATAATACAATAAAAGCTTTGATTTACTGTGTGCTAAAAGTTAAAAATAGCATATATTTATATATGTAAAATTTTATAATAAATATTTTTTTTCATATGTCATAGCATCTGCTGGGTTGCGAACTCACAACCGTCTGCAACCAACTACTTGCTTGCAAGGCAGCTGTGATGACCTCTCGGCTAACAACGCTTGACTAATAAAATTTTTTACTTCAAGTTAAATATAAAACCCCAATTGTAGTTGAAAAAATAATTGTTTGGCTTTGTAGTGCTCAATAAATCAGAGTGTTTATTTTAATGCATACATATTATTTTTAACTTTTTATTACTGGGTTTATTTTCTGATTATTCCAATTTTAATTAAAGCAAAAAATAAAAAAAATGATAGTTTTATTTTACATTTGAAAGAAAGAATACATTAAAAATGTATTTCAATATTATGTTGTTTATGAAAGAAGTGTTTAGTTTTTTTAAAAAATACTTTTTATTTTTAAATGCTTTTATGTTAGTTAGAATCTCTGTATGTTGTTTGTTTGTTTTAAAGATATAGTTTTAGTACAATAGGAAAGAGAACAGTAGAGAATTTTTTTTATTTCAAATGAAATCTGAAGTAAAATTACAGTAATATTTTAAAACAGGCAAAACTCACTATATTTACTGCCACACACAGTAAGTTAGAGTAATCAATAAGATGCCAGAAAACTTGTGCATAAAATCCCCACCTAGTGTCTACTTGTCTAATATCCACAGACTAGTTTTTGGCTTGTCACCTTCATCAGTGAGGAGTCTTGGACCTGAGAGCACTGCACCTAGATCTTAGGATCTAATGCAACCCTCCAGCAGCTACCATTTATCTACACTTAACTACACAGCTATGAGTCTTAAACTAAAAACACCTTAATGTTTTCAATTCAAGCCCATTAGCTTATAAATTCATATGGGTCTGAACCCAGTTCAGTACCCATACATTTTGGTATCTTTGGTTCTTTAATAACCATAGTCACCATGAACCTATTAGGCAGGATTATAATGAGTTTTGCCTGTTTTAACAACAGTTATACACAAGCCTAAGAAGTGGTGGTCATGTGATGTTTATTGGCTTAAAACATTTTAAAAGTGAGCTTAATGTATATTAAGTAATGAGCATATTATTTGTGTTCATTTGAAAGCTTGATTTAGATTAGAATAAATTAACTTTAGTTTACAAGTTACTTTAAAATAAAATCATATATATGAAAGAAAGTTCATTGGCAATACAATTGTTTCTGCAACCTATATATTGAACATGAATTAAAAAATGAGAAGAAGAGTCCAGAAATTAATTAATACTGATTTTTCATAATAAAACATTACATTAATTAATTTCTGTACCCCCCATACTTTTATTTCAAGTTTAATTTAAAACTCTAATTCTGGTCAAATAAAGATTTATTATTTGCTTTTTAGTGCATGGTAAATAAAAGTATTTACTAGAAAATATTTTTTTAATCTTTTTATTTAGTAGTTAAAAAAAGAAATGTTTACAATAATTTATAGCAACATTTACAATTAAACCACTAAACATCACTTGATCACCATTTCTTATGCTTGCTCATAACAGGCAAAACTCTCGATACCGTAGTGTCACTCATTGCCAGCCAGAATAATCAATGGATACCAGAAGGCTTGTGTGTAAAATCCCTATTGTATGAAGAGTTATGCCTGTTTTAATAACAGTTATGAGCTAGCATAAGCAATAGTGATCAAGTGAAGTTTAGTGGTTTAATACCAATCCTGCCTAATATGATAGTGGTTTCTATGATTATTAAAGAGCCAAAGACACCAAAAGGTATAGGCACTGAACTGAGTTCAGACCTACATGACTAAACAAGCTACTGATCTTGGATTGAAAATATCATTGCATTTTCAAGGCTTCTGGAGGGTTGTATTAGATACTAAGATCTAGGCACAGTGCTTTCTGATCCAAAGCTCCTTTATAACAAAAGCCACATGCTAGAAACTAGTCTGGGGATATTGGATGGTAGGCACTAGATAGGGATTTTATGCACAAGACTTCTGACAACCATTCATTACTCTGTCTTGTATTGAGTGGCATCACTGTTTGAAGAACTTTACCTGTTTTAATAACCGTTATGAGAAAGCATAAGAAATGGTAATCAAGTGATGTTTACTGGTTTAATACCAATCCTGCCTAATAGAATAGTGGTGGCTATGGTTATTAAAGAACCAAAAACAACAAAATATATGGGTACTGAACTGAGTTCAGATCTATATAACTGTATAAGCTTCTGAGTTTGGACTGAAAATATTATTGTGTTTTCAAATTTTAGACTCTTAGTTAAGTAGAGATAGAAGTTAGCTGCTGGAGGGATTCATTAGATCCTAAGATGTAGATGCAATGCTCTCAGATCCAAAGCTCTTCACTGATGAAAGCCACAAGTTAGAACTAGTCTGAAGATATTTAATGAGTAGGCATTTCATGCACAAGCCTTCTGGCATCCATTGATTACTCTGGCTTGCAATGAGTGTCACTACTGTATGGAGAGGTTTGCCTATTTTAATAACATTTACAATTAAGAGAAATTAAGATTTGTTTTAATTTCTATTTGAATTTACTGTAAACACTTATTATTTTTTAATATATACTGCCCTCTTGTGCACACCATTGAAAATTTATTGAATTGATAATAGCATATTTGAAATTCAAAAATACCAGCATCTCTATAGTAATAAAATGAGAGGATTGACTATCTGAAATATTTTGTTGTCATATGTCATTATCTTTGATTTATAACTTATGTACCAACTTGATGAATATCCATTGGATAAAAGTCTGTTAAAACTTGATAACAATATTTATTCTAAATAAACAAACAGTTTCTAAGTTAAATAAAGGCATCTAAAAATTCATTTGTAGCACATTTAAATATCAAATAAACATTCTAAAATCTAGCATATATTATAAATAGGAGTGATTTGTGATTCAAAAATTATTTTTTGCATTATAATATACACCTTTAACCACTTGTACTTTATCCTTTTTTGTTTTTTATTACTTGGAGTTACACTGTTCATACTTATTTGATAAAGAAAATAAGACTTACATGACTTTACCTTTAAAAGAAAAAAGTCTCATAACAAATGAAAATTAATAGAAAGAAATAATAATAAGAGAACAAAACTCTCGATGTAGTAGTGCCACCAAGTGCAAGCATTCATATGGTGATCCTGTAAATAATACTAATTATAATAATAAATGTAACAGTATTAATAAAAATAAAAAATTCCAACCACATGTATACAAGGGTAATTATTTTAATATAGAAAAATAAATAAAGTAAATATAGATTAACAAAAAGTAAATGATTATGTCAATCTATAAACTATGAGTCTATTAACATTTATAAAATATTGATCCTTTTATCATTTATTAGGCACCTGGTAATCCTGTATTTTAACTTTATTTGAAACAGATTTGACTTTTTTTTAAAAAAATATCTTGCATAAAAGCAGTTATTTTTCATACTATAATTTTCTTCATATCTTTTCATTGCAAGTAATCAACATTGCAATTTAAAAAGTATTTCAGTATAATATCTTTTTTTAGTTCATAAACACAGCTGCAGATTTATTATTTACAGAATGCAAATATCTTATAAATTTTTGATTAGCAAAGTATTTGATTACTTTAATATATATATATATATATATATATATATCTTTTTAACATAAATGGAGTTTGCATTTTTCAAGACAACTATGCTTATATTCTCTAATATTTCTTCTAAAAGTTTGCTATATTCTTTCTTAGACTCAATTCAAGAAAAATGTACTATTGTTATACATTATATAATACCCCATCCCTAAACTAAGAAATTATTGATTGGATGTCAGATGTTCTATCAAATTTTTCAAATATGAATTTTAAATGAAATTTTTCTAATAAAGTTATATTTTATCAAGAAGGTGTTAAACCTCATTTCTATATAATAAGTTCACTAAAACAAAATGCAGTTAATTTTATATTCCTAAGATGAAATATTAGTTTTCATTTTAAATGCAGCAAATATAAAGTGTGATATATCTTAATATTCAACTCCTAGATTTCAGTCTAAAAAGATAACATGATATTACAAGTGATTAATAATTTTAAATTGTTTATTATTCAAGCTAAAATATGCTGAGGATTTTCCCCCATAACTATATAACTTATCAAAATTAATTATTGAACCATAGTTTTTATACGTTTATTCAAAACCCTAAGAATGTTCTATAGAACACCATTTAAATAATGAAAAATGTTACAATCATTAATGTAGTAGCAAATTCTCCAGTCAGTAGTGCCACCCAGTGCAAACCTTAGTAATCAATGGATGCAGAAAAGGTTTTATATAAAATCCCCATCTAGTCCCTACTTGCCCAATGTTCCCAGACTAGTTTCTAGTGTGTGACTTTCATCAGTGAGAAGCTTTGGATCTGAGAGCACTGCACATAAATCTAAGGATTTACTGCAACCCTCCAGTGCCTTCAAATCCAAAGCGTCTCCCTGATTTAAGACACAAGCTAGAAATTAGTCTGGGGTTTTTGGATGAGTAGGCACTAGATAGAAATTTTATGCACAAACCTTTCTGCAGCCATTGATTACTAAGCCTTGCACTGGAGTAGCATTACTGTATGAAGAGTTTCCTATTGCTAATAGCAACTTGACTAAGCATAGAAAATAGTAATGCATATGACGTTTTGGTGGTTTATAATAATTAATGTACTGTAAATTTAGAAGTCATAGAATGATTTTTTTATGTTGAATAAGTTTAAAATGACTATTCTGCCATCCAATCAATTTATGTCTTATTATAGACAAGCTTTGTCTTTCTATTTACTGAGTAAAACAATAGAAAAGCTGATGTTGTTTCTCTTAGCCATAGAATGATAAGATTAAAAAATAAATGTTTTAAAACGTATTCTAAATTATGTGAAATAAAAAAATTCTCACAATGACTAAATGATTAGATATGGAGTATTATCTGGATGCTTGAATGTCGAATGATCTCTGACCAAGCAATCATAACATTATTGGGATAAACCGAAAGGTGATTGTTCATATATTAAATAATTTTATATAGGAGTTGAATATTATATGATATAGTTCAAAATTTGAATATTTTAGTCTTGATAACATTTCTTTCGTCAATTAAGAAGAAAGCTTAATCATTATTGTTAGGAATTAATAGAAATCATTAAATGTTTATTTGTTTTGGAGCTAATGAGAAGTTTGAGCATTGGTATTAACAATAATACATTGTGATCTAGGGATTTTGAACTCCACCTATTTACATAGCATCAAACCATGCATAACGCTATTACTTTATCATTACTTTCTCCAGTACACATAATGCTTAACATTATATAGTAAAGATTTAGTAACTTAAACAGAAAAGATAAATATATGTAAAAGCTTTGAAACATTTTAATGTATCATGTTTTAAAATTCTATTTATTAACAATTAAATTTATTTGATAACTAGTGTAGTTTAGTCCAATGATAAAAGGATAGATTAAAGATAAATAAGTTTTTTATGGATATCAGCTTATCTCTACTTTTTTTCGTGGTTATTGTTATATAAATTTCCAATTTATTATATTTTTACTTATATAAACTGTAGGCAGATGCACATTCCTGTCAATAAATGCATATGCCAGCTGTTATAGTCAACTAAACCGTTACAAATAATATAACCCCCCCACCCCATTTATATGAATTCTTTCGATCATAATGAAACTAACTTTTCTGAGCAACTTAAATTTTATATGTTATTTTTATGACAGAGATATGTTAGTATATTTAACTTTTGGACAACTTGCACATTTTCACTTTAACACAGAGATAAAACTCTCTATGCAAGTATTGCCACCCAGTGCAAGCCAGAGTAATCAATGGATGCAGGAAGGTTTTTGCATAAAATCCCTATCTAGTGCCTACTCATCCAATATTCTAGATGAAATTCTAGCTTGTGGCTTTTATCAGTGAGGAGAGTTGGATATTAGAGCATTGCACATCCTAAGATCTATGTAATGTGCTCTTAGATCAAAGTCTCTTCACTGATGAAAGCAACAAGCTAGAAACTAATTTGGGCATATTGTATGAGTAGGCACTAGATAAGGATTTTATACAAAACCTTCCTGCATCCATTGATTACTCAGGCTTAAACTGAGTGGTGCTACTGAATGGAAAGTTTTGCTTCTGTAAAACATATCCTGTAAGTGTAACGAATGGTGATCACGTGATATTTAGTGGTTTAATACTTTTACTTTTATTTCATATTTACAATTAATTCTGTGTTTATTAATACTTATATAAACTATATAGTAGCTGTGAATAATCAGAAGTAACATAAAATAATTATAAAAAAATGTCTAGTAGATGGAGATAATTTATGCAAAATGTAAATATTAAATAAATTAAAAAAACTGAAGAAAAATTTAATACGTTTCAAATTTTATAATAAGGTAACTCAAATTTTAAACACATACAAATAAAATATATTTTAGCACAATTTTAATAATATAATTTAATTTACATGCGTTTAGAAACTTTTAAAATTTGTTTCCAAAAAATTATTTTAAAGATGAAATTTTGAAAATGATTTATTTATATAAGAAAACATTATATATATATATATAACTCTATTAATATAATTACAATATAAAATTTAACAAAACATAAAAAAATGTTAAATACAAAAGAATTACAAACTCAAAAAAAAATTAAAATATGCATACAAATAAATAAATAAATATACGTATATATATATAATATGCAACAATATATTTAAATTAGTGATTGGATTTACTGCCTTAAGGTCTCAAGTTGTCTTCCATTAACATTTTTTGTAAAATATCTCCCGCACTGTCATACATAAATGCTGGTTAGTCCCAAAGTTAAATAATTTCTGAAGGATGATGTTAAAAACATACTATTCAAAAATACATCGATGTGTATAGTTAGTCAACATGGTGAGACTTGAATGGTGATTCACAGCATATACACATTTTTCAAACTATTTAAATATGTCAAATCTTCTTGCTATTCTCTGTGTCCCTTTTCTGTCTTTGAATATTACTTTAGAATAACTTTTCTTTGTTATCATTGTTTGCCTATTAATATATCAATACCTCTAAAATAAATAAAACATTATTAATAATAAAAAATAGATACAGAATATTGTTTTTCTAATAATATATATGTATAAAATAATAATAAAATAAGCTTGTTTAAAAATATTTGCTCTTTATTATATATATGTTACAAAAAAATCAAGTCATAAGTCATATGACCTAATTTAATAAGCTTGTATTTAATAAGCTCTCTATATGACATATATATAATCAAAAATCAAGTTATATATCACATGACTTGTTTTAAACTTGTATTACAGATATGTAATATAGGGAGCATATCAATAGCTCTTACAAGCATATTGATAAGTGCCATAAAAGAAAGCATTTAAAATTTCTATCTAGGATTATCCCTCCCCTCAGAACTATTTTGAGCTTATGACTAATGCCAGTGAGGTGCTAGGATATACAAAGACTAGATCTAAAATACCAACTCAAAGCCAACACACACCTGATATCTGACAATTTAATAGAAAATCTGAAATTTTCAAGTACTTATATGTTTTCAAATCCAGCTACCTAACTTAAATATCTATATCAATAATTGCTTGCTAGAGCTATTAGCATGGTCCATATATTACATATCTCTAATATAAGCTTAAAACAAATCATGTAATATATGTCTTGGATTTTTTGATTATTATAATTTTTCTCTTGAGGCTTTGGCAATGGTATATTACTGAGGCTATTATTATATGATGAGGCTGAATTGTTTTCAGACCCCTGTAGGTATTTAAGTTAGATAGCTGGATTTGAAGACATATAGGTGTCTGAAAATTTCAGATTTTCTACTTGATAGTTAGGTATTAGATAAGTGATGGTTTTGAATTAGTATTTTAGATCTAGTGTCTGAATATCCTAGTGCATTATTGATGTGAGACATAAACTCAAAACTGGTCTGAGGATACGGATAATTCTAAATAAAGATTTTTAAATGTTTTCACTCATGACAATTGTCAATAAAAGCTTGCTTAAGCTATTATCATGCTCCCTATATATATATATATATATATATAAATATATGGCTGCTGGATATATTACAATATATATATATATATATATATATTGTAATGGGCACATATGCTGTTACATTGTTATAATAAATAAAATTTGAAATTAAAAATAAAAAGTTTGCAAATAAAAATTTGTTTTTAAAAATTAAAAATTGAAAATGAAAAGTCATCTAAACTCATATATATATATATAAAATCACACAGATGAAAAAATATTAAAAGAAAACTTTATTGAAAAAAAGAAAAAAAAGTATTTTGAAACTAAATTTTAAGAAAAAACTTAAAAGATTTAAAGATAAAAATATATCTTTAAGAATGCACAAAATTTAATTACTTCTATTGTGTAAAAGGCTAAAAATGGAAATGATTATTTTTAATTAGTCTAAATAAACTAGCACTGGGCATCTCAAAATTTATGATTAAAGGTCAGATAGAAGATAAAAACAATAAGAACCATAACCAATAAAATCCCTTAGGAAACAGACCATAGTGCAAAAATCATCATCATAATGTCATGTTCAGTTAATCCGGAGGTTTGATATAAAAATGAAAATATTTGAAATAAAAGCCAATTTTATTTTTTGAGTTCTGGGAGAGTTGATGGATGAGAGATTGACAATACACACTTTCAATCCCTTAAGTTTTTCCAAAAGAAAGAAATGAAGTGTAATTTTTCCTATATTGCAGAACCCAGGACACCTGGGTCTTGCAAAGAACTATACCAGCTACAGCATAGGACAACATGGGAATTAGATACAACATGGAATCCAAATCACAAGCAAATATAAAGTATAAACTTTTAAACTGTAAGAACTCTAAATAACTCATGAACTTTAAATATAAAACTTTTTCCACTATTTAAATATAAATATAAATTCCTATCTGACCAAACTATATCATTTATTAATAATTATTTTTATTATATGTATTTTTAAATCATTTCCATTAATTTATTTTTTTGTCTTTTGAGTGTTTATTATGATTTTTTTTTATTAAGCTAAAACTTTTAAATTACGTTAAAATTAAGTTGGATGTGGATGGCTGCATAGATTTGTAAAGTTATGTTAGTTTAAGGGAAGTTTAATCACAGGCTATTTGTTTTGCGGTTAAATTGAGTTAATGGGTTGGATGTATTGGTGCAATTAGTAAATGTAATATGAAGATCCGCTACATGCAGGATCACATTATATGCCAAACATGGGCAAATAGTCCCATTTCTTATTGACCATCAGAGGCAGATGGTATTCCCTGCTCCTTGGATTACCCCTTTAGCCTATGGAATGAGATAGTAAGTCAGTAAAAAGGACTGCAATTCCTTCCATGAAGTTTTTTATTGTTCTTCTTGCCAGACAGATAAAGTATTCCAGTACTGGATGAGGGATATTCCTTCTAAATAACCACACTGTTCAGATGTACATTTCTGACTGCACAGTATTGTGCTGTTGTATTCATGCTGCTTTGAATACATCGATATATCAGAATCAGATAGATTGACATTAGTTTGACTGTGAATTTTGGCCTAGTGTTAAATAAGGGATGTAGAATATTTTCTTTTTCGAGTGCAATCTATATTGTCTATCCATACTCAACACTCTTAATAAAATATTAATTAATCCATCTGGGTGAATTTCTAAAATAAAAAGTTAAAATGTAAATTAAATCAAATTCTAAAGTAAATATTATACGAAAATAATTCTGATTTTTATCTATGTGCAAAATAAATGTTTCTGTGCAGTGGCTTACTCGTATTTTTTTATTTTCTTTCTTTAAAATAAAATATATATTATCTCTGCTGCTCCACAAGCTAGTGCCTGTGTATTTCAGTTGTATTTATTTAAAACCTTGGATCTTTGTTAAGTACTTGCCATCCTATATAAATTTTCAGGTTCAATTGGCCTGATGGCAGAATATAAATGTAAGAGTCTAGTTTCATTTCTGACCATTATAATATATATATATATAAATGTGTGTGTGTGTGTGTGTGCAATTTTATAATTAAATATTTATAAATATAGTAATTAGACAATTAAAATTTTTATCCACTTAGGAGAACTTTCAATTATCCTAGTAATCTTTGTCAACTAACACTTTGAAAGGCTAACCTTCCCACAATTCTGTGATCTTAACATTTGCTGTTTGCCTGTTAGTTAAGTCATGTTTATATTTGTATATTAGCACAGCTTCCTTTATTTCCTTTTATTATTATTTTTTTTCAATTTGCAATATTTTTACATTATTAAAATTGAAGTCAAAGCCATAAATACATGACTTATTATGGTCATAAAAACAGATACTGAAATATTATTATCTACTTTACAATTTTGCTTTGATTTCTGAACAAAAAGTAGATGATAATATTTCAGCATCTGTTTTTTGTGCCCATAATTAGTCATGTATTTATGGTTTTGACTTCAATTTTAATCATGTAAAATTATTGCAAATTGAAAAAATAACAATAAAGAAAAATAAAGGAAGCAATGCTAATAATATACAAATACAAACATGACTTAAAAAGCAGCAAATGTTAAGATCATGGAATTGTGGGAAGGTTAGTCATTCAAGGTTTTAGTTGACAAAAATTACTAGGATCATTGAAATTGCTCCTAAGTGGATACAATTTTTATTTATCTAATTATTGTATTTATAAATATTTAATTATACAATTATGTATATTGCTTTGAAAAAAAATACAGACATCACACACACACACACACATATATATATATATTTACCAAATTTTAATTATTGTTGTGGTCATTAGGTTGAGCTTCTTGTATTTATACATATTTTCATATTACAACAAATAAAGTTTATAAACCAAGAAAATATTCCATTATGTTCTCAAAAAAATCTCTAGATAAAATATGGATTTTATCTTTTATCCTGATCTAAGAACTTTAAATAGACAGGGAGTGAGACACATAACTAAAATAGATTGAGATTTTTGACAGTTTATCTTTGATTATTCATTCAAACTTATGTTTACTCTTTATTTTAAGATCTTAAACCAAAATAAAAGATGAAATTCATATTTCTCTATAAGATTACATTGAAAACAGATTGTGAATATTCTATTAGTTTGTTAAGTTTTTTCTGTTGTGCTGTGTAGTACAGAAAATTGGAAATCAGAAAGATATTGACATGTTTTTAATATGTATATGGAATAGAAATAATCTCCATGTAAATAGAAATAATCTTTACCTATGATGTTATCAAGAAATTAAAAATTACTAGGAATTGACAATTCCAGAGGCCATAACCAGTGTTTTATTAATACTATAATAATTCTTTTGTTTGAATTATTTGTTGAAGTAAAATGGGTTCTGTTTTACTTCAAAGCCAAGTTCTTATGTGTATTTAAATCCAGAATGCTATTATAGGATTAATTAAAAACTGGTTTGTCCACAGAGATTATCAATTAGTAGTAATTGATAATTTCTTAGTACACTACTAATTGATAATCTCTTAGTAATGCCATATGTTAAAGGTTATTTCTATTTATATGAACATTATCTTCTCATTTTTATTGTTTATTATAATAATAATCCATGAAAATATTTAATTCAACATATGAAACACTGGATGAGTTAACATTATTATTTGCAGAATGTCAAGAAAGATGTTATGCTTTTACATTCTCACATCTATAAAATATAGCTTTCTGAGGTTAAATCCACATAACAGCTTGCATTTGAAGTAGAAGAGAAGCCTTTTTACTTCAACAAGCAACTCAAACAAAAGAGCTATTATAAGGTTAATAAAAACTGTTTTGGACTCAGGAATTGCCAATTAATAGTTGTTGTGTAGTAACAAGAAAGGTTAAATTTTAATGTTATTTACATGGATAATATCTTCTCATTTCTATTCTATATTATAGTAACAATCTATCGAAACATTTAATTTAATATCATTAACCCAAACAACATTAATTCAAAACTTCTATTATCTTGGGGGAAAAAAAATCAATATTGTATTGACTTGTTGTTTTATTTACAGCTAATTAAATAGTTTTGTGTTGATATAAACATGAGTATAATCTGCATTTTAGAATGTAATAGTGTGATCAATAAAATAAATTTATATAATTTTTTTAAAAAAAATTCAATATATTTAAACAATAGATAGTAAAACTAATGTTTATTTTAATTTCAATTAAGTTCAGATTTATAATAAAATAAAATATTGTTAAAAATAAAAAATTTTCATATATATATATATATTATCCACTTAGTAGCGCTTTTGATTATCTCAGTAATCTGTGTCAACTAAAGCTTTGAAATGCTAACTTTCCCACAATTCTGTGATCTTAACGTTTGCTGCTTGCCTGTTAATTAAGTCATGTTTATATTTGTATATTAGCATAGCCTCCTTTATTTTTCTTTTATTGTTATTTTTTTCAATTTGCAATATTTTTACACTGTTAAAATTGAAGTCAAAACCATAAATACATGATTTATTATGGTCATAAAAAACAGAAGCTGAAATATTATTATCTACTATGCAATTTTGTTTCAGTTTCTGAACACATTTTAATAATAGCAAGTGTTCTTTATTTCTTTTTTTCAACATACATCTAGATTCACCTATATATCCACTTTCACACCTACATATCCAATTATAAATGACACAATTTCTATTTATAAATAAGGTTTTATCTTTGGAGTTATTTATTAATTTGTTTAATGTAGAAGGTGTGTAAAATGCAATATCACATATATCTTTATAAATTTTCATTATAAACTTTACTTGATAATTTGAAATATATAGGATTGATATCCTTATTTTTTATTAGCAGGAGAAACCATATCATTATTAAATTTTTTATATTTTCTATTAAAATCTCCAATAACATTATATACATGATTATAACTATAGCCAACATTTAACAATTCATTCGAATATATTTCAATATTTTTTCCTTTATCTGATGAATATTTGCAAATAAAAAATATGGATATCAATCCTATATATTTCAAATTATCAAGTAAAGTTTATAATGAAAATTTATAAAGATATATGTGATATTGCATTTTACACACCTTCTACATTAAACAAATTAATAAATAACTCCAAAGATAAAACCTTATTTATAAATAGAAATTGTGTCATTTATAATTGGATATGTAGTTGTGGCAGTGGATATATAGGTGAATCTAGATGTATGTTGAAAAAAAGAACTAAAGAACACTTGCTATTATTAAAATGTGATCAGAAGCTGAAACAAAATAGCATAGTAGATAATAATATTTCAGCTTCTGTTTTTTACGACCATAATAAATCATGTATTTATGGTTTTGACTTCAATTTTAACAGTGTAAAAATATTGCAAATTGAAACAAATAACAATAAAAGAAAAATAAAGGAGGCTATGCTAATATACAAATATAAACATGACTTAATTAACAGGCAAGCAGCAAACGTTAAGAATATGGAATTGTAAGAATGTTAGCATTTCAAAGCTTTAGTTGACTCAGATTACTGGGATAATTGAAAGCGCTCCTAAGTGAATAATATTTTTTAATTATTTAGTTACTGTATTTACAAATATTCAGTTATATAATTACGTATATTGCTTTAAAAATACAGACATTGAATCATAATATATATATATATATATATATATATATATATATATATATATATATATATATAGTTGTTTTTTCAAATAATGCTTTAGAGCTGCAGGAAATGTTGCAGGAGTTAGATGAAAGTAGGAAAGTAGGACTAAAGATAAATGTTAAAATGTCTAAAGTAATGTTTAATGGATTTTCTCAAAATATGAAAATAAAGATTGATTATGATGAGTTAAAACAAGTTCATAGTTACAAATACCTTGGTCAGATTATTAATACAGATGGAAACATAATGGATGATATTAATCATAAAATTAAACTTGCTTGGAGTGATTTTGGTAGAAATAACTTCATACTAAAAGGAAATATGCTTATGTGTTTGAAAAGGAGGGTTTTTAATAAATGTTTTACCAGTTCTTACTTATGGATCTGAGACTTGGACCCTTAATAGACGAGCAATCCATAGATGTCACACCACTCAAAGAAGTATGGAAAGATACATGTTGGGTGTAACAAAAAGAGATTGAAAACACAATATATGGGTAAGAGAACAAACAGATGTTACTGATCTCTTTGAAAAAAATAAAAGACTGAAGTGGAATTGGGATGAACATATTGTTAGAAGAGATAATAATAGATGGACAATTGAAATCTTAAACCGGATTCCAAAAGATTGTAAAAGATCCAGAAATGGACCACATGTGAGATGGATGGATGAAATAAGAAAGTGTGCAGGGTGATGTGGAAAAGCGAAGATAAAGGTCGGAGTAGATGGATTGAACTTGGAGAGACCATCCTGCAGTGGATTAATAATGGTTGATAATATATATATATATATATATATAACTTAGAAGCTTCAGATTAATGATACTAATTGGTATAATGAACTGTTACTTATTATCTTCTAATTTTGATGAACTTTTATATGATGCTATCTATTAAAGCAATTACTTCCTCTATTAAAAAAATGCCATTTTTATTATTCTTTTTATGAAATTTTATGCAATATTTTAACATATATTCAAATCAAATGCAAATTATATACTACTTTTAAATTCATGATTATTAAATACTGGTGTTTCAGCCTGATTTTATCAGTCCTTGATTTAAATTAATTATTAAAGAATTCAATACAGTCACTTGATAGCAAATCTATTCCTGTGATATTTATAAGATTCCTTGCAGTTGTCATAACATTTATATGCATCAAAGTAAATTAAGTCTTAATGAAAGGGTTAAAATTCACAAGTGTAGAATAAAAAGTAGATATTATAAGTTAACTTAGTAAATTCATGAACTAAGTACAAATCCTAAAATATTATTTGATAATACAGAGATTAAGTTTTTATGAAAAAAGTGAATTAAACAGAAACATTAATGAAATTTTTTATTGATTTTGAAACCATCAATAATGAAGACATCCTTTGATGTTAAAGGAAGTTGATTTTTGAAGTGAATGATGGGAATTATATATATATTAATAGTTTTGGGGCTGAACCATGTATTATTTTCCATTTCATACCGATATTTCAACGGAATTGCATCCGCCATTATCAAGGTTAACCTTTGAATAAAAAAATTGTTAGATCTCAAACAATAATGTGACTCAGTGTGAGATGAGAAATGAGATTGAACTTGAAGTAGTTTAGCATTCACAATATGAGGATTATCAAAATGTCTATTTCCCTCAGATTTTCACCTATTAATTTTAAGTTAATGTTAGATAAAATGAGAGGTTTCCACACAGCTGAAATACATTGTGCTTCATCAGCACTATTTAAACAAGTATGTCTCTTTAATATTTTAATTGACTCTCTCATGGTTTTTAAATCATATTTTTCCAAATTAGTAAGTATTTTTGTGTTGTCAAAATCAAGTTTGTGACCAATTTCTAAAAAATGTGAAGTAAAAACTGATGTGATAATTTTTTGATTAAAAAGCATTTCTATGTTCCTTAATTCTGACATTTATTTATCTATTAGACTGACCCATATTTTTTTATATATATATATATATATATATTGAATTCATAGTATTATTTTCAGAAGCTTCTATGTAATAAAAATATAATAGTTAAATAGCTGATGTTTCGGTACAATCACAAGTACTTTCCTCAGCTCTTTTTTTTCAAATCATAAAAATATGTGTGGTGAGATTTAAATCCACTGTTTTTTTTGTTATTTTCCTCTCATTCTCAAATTCTATTGGTTAAATGTATAAACATTATTTTATCATCCAACAGCTTTTTCTAAACATTGTTAATTTTTTTAAATTCACACCTTTTATTTTTGCTCTTGGACCTTTTAAAAATCTCTACAGCTTCCCTTAGCAATCTCTTATCATATTATTCAATTTTTGCCAGTATATGTGTTTTATTAAAATTGATGTTATCATTAGTTAATTTTATGTGTGAATAGCTGATGAATTAGATTTTTCTCTAACTGCCAAAATGTGCTCTTCTTTTTTTTATGTTTATTTCTATGTTTATTTATTCATACATAAAATTAAGTAACCATGCCATTAATTTTAATAAAATTCACTCTGGCAAAAATTGATAAATATGACCAGAGATTAATAAGGGAAGCTATAGAGATTTTTTAAAAGACCCAAGTGCATAAATGAAAAGTGTGAATTAAAAAAAAAATAACAACATTTGGAAAAAAAATTGCAAGTTAAAATAATTTTAAAACTCTCAACCAACATAATTTGAGGAGGAGAAAATAACAGAAAAATAAAATGATTTTAAATCTCTCAACACACATTCTTATGATTTGAAAAAGAAGAAGCTCTGAGGAAAGTACTTCTTATTACACTAAAATGTTCACTATTTAACTATAATATTTTTATTATACAGAAACTACCAGAAGATTATATAATATATATATATATATATATATATATATATATATATATATATATATATATATATATATATATATATATATATATATATATATTGATTGTACTCTTTAGAATAGGTACAGACAGTTAGATAGAGTTGGATAAGTAGCTATATGAAAAAATGTTATTTTATAATATAATTTAAATGTTATGGTTAGCAGGGGTTCAAACTCTGTAGATAGAAGCTTATAAAGATAAATTAGATAGTTTGAACTCATTTTAAAATGAATTAAATACAAAATAATACAATAACTTGTTTAAAAGATAATATTAATTTTTATTTATTATATTTAAATATACTATAATTGTAGAATAGCTTAAATACAGTGATAAATATTTTATATTATATGTTTAAGATGATTAATTTTGTTTGAAATAACATTTAAAATAATAAGCTAATTTAATATTATTTTAATTTAATATTATTTTATTATGTCATTTGGTGATTGTGTGTGAATATGTGTGCTTTTAAAAAGTTAGGAAAGAAAACTTTAGTTTTAACTTGTTAACAAAATTGGATACACTGTAAAGTATAGCAAATTTTTCAACTAGATATAATGTTAGAAAAGTAATGAATAAAATTATTATTTTATTTAAATGTAATAATTTGTTTGTACAATCAATTTCAGGTTATTTAAATATTAAAAATTGTTTTAGAAAGAAAATTTATTTTTTAGATAAAAATATCTAATATTTAAGATACTAAATAATTTGATAATATTTGATATTGATGTCTCATAGTTTTAAAACTTAATTTTAAAAATTGTATTGAGGTAGTTATGTAAATTAGATAATTTGTACAAATAGTGTTGACAAATGAACTCATCAATTTAAGACCAGTATAAAAAGAGAGGATGAAGTCAGTCTAGACAGATTTTTATATTAGTTTATTATGTTATTATAGATTTCAGTGTTTTACAGATTTAGTTTAAATTGATAACTATATTTTTATACTGTAACAGTAGTAATTTTAGTACTTTTAAATTATTATTATTTTTCTTGAAAATGTTTTTGTGAAAAATGTAATTAGGATAACTACTTAAATAATGAATCACTAGACACCAATGTTTTCTGTCAGTTTGTCTACTTGAAACTTAGTTTGGTACCTCAATAACTCTATGAAATGTGATAGTGGCTACTTAAATATCGTGAAGACAAATAACAAATATCAGAAAATTACTGCAACAAAAGTGGAGTGAATTTAAATAAGAACTTTGTAATTTTTATAGATAGTATTTTTGGAATGAGTGGCTATTTATTTCAAATGACTTTATTATATTGCAAAGCAGCTAGTTTATTTCAGGTAATTAAGAGGAACTGGACATTGATTAAAAATTTTATTTGTAATATTAAATTTGAAAAAAGAAGACACTGTGCTTTAAAACTGAACTAAATATGTTATGGTATGATAAATGACTGTTTTATTCAATGAGTGATAGTAATAACCCACATTTAATTTGTCTTTAAAAAAATCAAAATAAACTTATATTTTAAGAATGATGTATTTAAAGAAAAATTGGAAAAAAAAAGAATTTGGATGTCTTTTATGCTTTTTAAAGAATTTGCTATTGATAAAATCAATAAATAAATTGTATTTTAACATAATTTATTTATAAATAATGAAACCAGATTCATATTTTAAAAAGATTAAAATTGTATCTGTGAATAAATGTCTGAATGATATACTTGTCTTCTTACTTAAAAAAATATATGTAGTGAAAAGAGAAAAAATCATATTTTTTTAAAGAAAGAAATAACTATTTTAATTTATGATAAGTCTGATGACAAATATATTAAATAAATAATTTACATTACATAATTTCTGCTATTAATGAGTTTACTGATGGAAAATGTGAATATTAATTATATTACATTCACTGTGATATTTACTTGTTCTATATATTGTCCAAAAATGTATATAAGAAAATATTTCATATAAAATGGATTTTATTATTACTAGACTATGAAAATATTCAATGCCTGGATAAGTGTTCAGAAAGAACTGAAATAAACATTTTATCTTAAAGGATATTAATATTTTCTATGGGTTTTGTTGGATTTTTTACTGGATATTAATGATATTATTGTACATTTCTACATATGGTGCCAAGATAAAGATATAATTGTGCACAATGCTGTTCAACTGTAACTAGGCATTGGGTGAGCTGTCTGAAAAGCATTCAACTTACAAGCAAGGAGGAAAAAAGTTCTTTTGGAACTTTAAACTGTATTATTGTTAAATATTAACATTAGTATTTAAAAATTACAATTATTTATTTTAAAATTAACTTGTTGTTATTATATAGTTTTAAAATAGATTAACATTATTATTATGTTTAAAAAAAAAAACAAAAAACAAATAGGTATTCAGAAAGTAATTTTCTGAACAAGGCAAATTTCAATCATAATTTTTTGTTTGAATGTATGGTTTTAGGAAGCGGATCATCTTAGATTATATTTTTGCTTAGTAATTTTGTTTCATTTCTTTTAAGAAAAGTATGTTCTAATTAGTATTTTAAGATCAGTACTTCACATTTCTTAAATTTAATGTTGAACAGTGGAAGAATGAACCATTGATAAAATTATCATCTGTATTTTGTGAAAAAGTTGGTAATTGCAGATGAATGTTGGAAAACATCTAAGGATATTTTTAAAAATTTATTTTAATGTGAATGCTTAGGTACGCATAAATTATATAGCATCGTTAAATTATTAATATGTTATTTTATGAATGTTATCTGTTAAAATACAGAAAGGACATAATACTGATCTCTAAATTATATCATAACAAATAAATAAAATGTATAATAGTGATGAATGGTTAGCAAGATCATTTGTGTATGAAAGCTTTTTAAAACATTTTGAAATGATTTATATCTTTGTTGTTTTCTTTAGTATTGTGTTTTGAAAGTTAATTTAGAAAGCTGTTGGTATATTTCACAATGTTGAATGAGTTATTCAGTGTGGAAGAGATAGGATGGTGGTCAGGAAAGTAATAATATTCTTATGAAATCCTAGGTGTTAAGGATATGTTGAAAACTGTTGTATGTGTATTATATTTCCATATTTTAAAGTTATTAAAATATACAGATAACATAGGGCTGTATATTTTCTTTCCATGGACAGTTACATTTCTTTCTCATCAATAAATGCTATAATAGAGTCATGACATGAATCTTAGGTACCTAATGAATACATACCTACTCTTATGCTCTGCACTATATCCATGATGATATGATCTTACTCTTTTGAAACATTTGTTATTATTCCATACCTTAAACTTTAATCACTATCTACCACAATAGGTACATAGTTTTATAAGTTGGAAAAGTGATGAGCAAACCAGTTTGAAGTAGATAATTTTGTGAGAGGGCAAGATGTTGCATATAGAAATTTCTTTTGCAAAGGTTGTTGAGATGTTAATGATTGCCATAGTATGTAATACAAGAGAAGAATAATTGAGGCCAAACAAAATATTAAAGATCAATTAGCTCAATCAGATGCATATTCAAATGGAATGAAAATGAGATTAGTGAAAATGATTTTGGGATGATATGATGTTTGAAAGAGTATAAAAATGAAAGTAATACAAATGTCCAGCAATATAATTTATGAATAGTTTCTTACATTTTATTATAAATAATTTAAACCTAGTTAAGTTACAAAAATTTATAAAATTTCCTCTTGAATATTTTTTGCATAATACTTAATTAATTTTATTGAGGCCAGATAGTTTATCCGATTCAAGCGAAAAAAAAAACTTTTGGTTTTATTTAAGTTTAAAAAGAAAGCTATATAAAAGTTTATTTATAAAAAGTACATGTAATGACACACATACTTAATTATTTAAAATTTAGTAATTTCTATTTTTTTCAACTAGATTTTATTTTTAAACTAGTTTTCTTTTTGGTTGCTTGTTTTTTTGTTATCAAAGTAATTAAAGGCAAGCACACTTTTTTATTTGCATTCTTGTTTTGATTCTAATCATTTCTAATTTATTTTAACTAAGCTGAGACTTGTTTTTAAATATTTTTGAATTAATTATGAATAAGATTAACCCTGGGGAGAATCTTTAATTAGGATTAAGACTGAGATAAAGTTGCCCTGTTGAAAAACCACTAATTAAAAAAAATATTTCAGCAAAATAAGAGTTCTGATAAATAGACCTGGGATTGCAGACTGAGGATTCTCCAGCTATTGTTGTTGACACTGCTTGTTAGTTTTTTTACAACGTTTAGTACACTAATTTAGAGACTTGTTTAAATTGCTTTGCTGTTATAATTTCTTCAATGCCAAACCTATATGCAAGGAAGAACTGTTTCAATAGTATTTTTGCCATGTCATGCTAGGCCAACTTAAAGATGAGTCCTGGAGCCAAATCATCCTGCAAAATCATGCCATAAGAGCTCAAATTGGAACTTCTCTCAAACATTGCCCCTTGTCTTCTCAACAAAATGGAAACCTAAAGTCTTCACCAGAGTTCCCCATGGAATGAACTATATATGCCACACTAAAATATCTCAGCCAGTTTTAAAGTTATACCTTGAGGTAACATGTTTTCTTTATTCTATCCAGGGTAAAATTTTATGTCTCAGGTTAATCTTAAAAGAAACCTATTTTATTACATTGGTTGTTTTTTAAATTTCAAATATTTTGAGTGTGTATTCTGAGTGTTATCATTGTATTTATAGTATGCATTGGAATCTTAGTTTTAAGATTCCAAGTTTGTTTTCCATTTTAGTTATCAGAGTGTGTATTGTGAGATTATATTTTATATTCTTAATATGTCTCCTTTATTTTATTAACTAGTGCTAACTGCTTTAGCTGTCTTTCATAAATTCAATTTTTGACCTGTTTATATTTTATTGTCCAATAATTAATTTTAATTAATGTGTTTATGCTTTTGCAAACTGCAAATCTTTTGGCTCGCAGTTTATTGTGGTTGTTATTCTAATTTTTCTGTGGTTGGAGATTTTGTTTCTTCTTTTCTAGATTATATATGATTGTAATCATTCTTCAAGTTTTTTTGTCATGTATGTAAAATCAACCATGAATTGACTTAAATGTGGTACATCATTAGCTGTCCTACTGGCAATATGATGTTCTTGGACTCAACGCCTTATTCCGGGCCAAGAAATGCTCACTGGCACTATTTCATTGATTTCCTACAAAACCATATTGATTTTTTTTGATCTCTGAATTGGAAAGCTAGAATTAGTTTGTATAAATTGCCAGCAGGAAAATACTATTAATCCCAATTTAAATTGTAGGTGAGAAAACAGTGTTTTCTTCTTAGGTATTTAATGTTTTAATATATTTTCAGAAGTCATATATACTCTCTGATGAATACACTTATAACAATTTAGGCCAAATTTTAGTATTTTTTTGCTAGATTTATTTGTTCTTTTATTTTTTTGCTTTAAAGTTATTTCTCAGTGTGTACTGATAATTTAGTTTGTAAAGTTATTTGTATTTTAATTATTTCACTTTCTTGATAAATGCTGGGCAGACATAAATAGTTTTCTAATTACTTACCTGTCACCTATTGAATCTTTTATTTATTATATTGCTGCTAAGTTGTGACCAATCATTTAGTCAGTGATTACTTGGTTTTAAATGCCAGTTTTCCTTAAATCAGATATTTAATGTTTTCTTCATATTAAATCATTTACACCAGAGTATTTTCTAAGTTACTTGTTTTGTTAAATTTGAGATTTAAGTGTTCTCCCATTCTATAATTTATAGCCCATCATATTCATTTACCATTTTTGTGTTCTTGCATCCATGGAGATCTTAAACATGATTGATACATGCAGCAGTACTGCAGACATTATGGCCTCATTAGTCAATAAGCAAGTGATTGTTCTCCTGGATTGTTTTGTTGATTTATGCAATAAACTTTCATTTGCTTTTCATTTTAGAACTTTTGAATAAGAAAATGTGAGTTGCTTGGGTGCATCACCAGCCGAAGGAAAATCATTCCCTCCTTTTTATTAAATTCACTATTAGAAAATTAGTCTGTCTGTCTGAGTGTTGATATTATATTCTTGCTAGTACATGGCTCATATAACCATATTTATTGTATGTAAAGCTCTAAAATTTTATGTTACTCTTAATAAAATTTCAAATTAGTTTAAATAATTTTGCTGATGTTTGTCTATGTATTTATTTTTCTCAATTGTCTGAACAATATTTAAGACATCTTGCTGTCCCCCTGAGATTAGTCAGTGCAAACCATCATCACCATCCACTTTTGATCATGGTAAACAAATTTTCTATGTGATGTGATGTGATATACTGTGGCTTCTTCTTAAATGAAGTCAAAAATCTCTCAGGAGTTACATCCAGAGAAACTTGTTAGCCACTTTATCTTCCATTCCCCATCTAAGTTTTCCCATATTTTGCTCCATCCCATTTTCACAACATAATCTTTGTCACCTCGATGGCTTTTATATCTAACCCCCCCTTATCTTTTCTCAAACCCAGCATAAAAACCATGATGAAAGGTAGATTGAGTGACTGTTACATTATAGTGGAGATATTTACATTTTGTTTAAAATTTCTGATATCCAAATATTCGAATGATACTGTGCCAAACTGCAAAGAAAGTTTTTTTTAATAATGTTCTTTTAATATTTTATTTGGATTTTAAGAAATGTATTTTAAAATATAAACTCGCATTGATATGGTTGCATCATAAGAACTACATTTTCTAGTAAAATAAGTAAAATATTAAAAAAAAATTTAAAAATTGAAAAATTTGTTTAAACTATTCGCAACATAAATAATAGAATACTATTTTAATGAATGAAGGTTACTATATATTATCACTACTGTTGTAAGTTTCATTTTATCTTATTTTGAAATGGACAGCATAAAGGCTATTTTTATTTTATTCCATGTACACCTGGGTCTCATTTTACATGATAGATAGGTTCATCAGAAAACACCTGCAAATGAAATCGCGCAAAAATAGACATAACTTACATTGAAAAAGAGGGGATATGGACTGTGATTTTTCAAAAATCGCATAAAAGCAAAGCACCAACGTAAAATTACTTTAAAATTCACACACAAAAAAATAAGGAAATAAAATATGACTAATAAAAAATTTCAAATTTGAAAAAAATTGATACAAGACAAACTTTTTTTAACTATGATATTTAATTTTATTCAAAACAATATATTTTTATGCATAATTTACAGTAATTTACATTTTTTATACACATTTTAATTATTATTGCTATTTGCCGTTAAACAGGTATGTTTGCAAACTGGTAAAAAGTCAGATTCTTCACAAGAGGAAATACGACTAGCGCCAACATCACTTTCATGTTGTGTTAATGGTTTTCTGGTGACAATGTAATTAGTAATTAATCTAACAAATAAAAATTAAATTCTTATTTTTGTCTTTAATTTTTTAATTTTCAATTTTAATTGTGCCCACTGCTATACTCACTTTTTAAAAATAAACTTGCGGACACTAAATGATTAATAATTGATTATGTTCTTTTTTAAAAAGCAAAAGCAGAATGTGATTTAAAATGCAAAATTAACACGCACAATGTTTGAACAAATTTACATTATAATCTTGTAAAATTTAATGTGTGTATACATAAAATGTGGAAATCATGATTTTAATTTCATTATTGCATAAAATCTTACTATTATAAAGGACTGAAAATATAGAAATTACTAAGATGAAAGTCAAATTCCAATAATGTGCTATTACTTTCAATATGATGTAAGTGCACAAAATTTATTATTTAAAGTAATAGCACATTATCGGAGTTCGACTTCCGGAGAAACGTAAATCACGTAACTTCAAAATCGTGTTAAATAAATCTGTGTAAAAAGAGACCCAGGTGTATTTATTGGTAAGAATTATCATATATATATATATATATATACGTGTGTGTGTGAAATAATGTTAATGCTTATTTGTTTTGTAAATATTTTTTATTATATTATGTTATAAATCTATTGTTAATTTGTAAATAAATTTGTGATTTCTTTAATAAATCTACATTTAGTCATGTTGTGATTTATCTGTCTGTTGCTTATTTGATTTTTCATTATACATGCATGATCCACAGAGATTAACAATTTAAAATACTCTTTATTTAGCATATGATCCTTAATATTACTATTTCTATTTTAATTGATTGATTAAGAAAGTATATTATTATTATTATTACGTTTCAATAATTATTATTATTATTATTATTATTATTATTATTATTATTATTATTATTATTATTATTATTATTATTATTATTATTATTATTATTATTATTATTATTATTATTATTATTATTATTATTATTATTATTATTATTATTATTATTATTATTATTATTATTATTATTATGTTTCAAAGGATAAACTTTATTAGTATTTT